>QRFJ01007849.1:0-87024 GCA_006176705.1 Cocos nucifera | reverse complement strand
AAAGAGAGAGATTTTTCCTCAGTGGCTATGCTAAATCAATCCATCACATTTGCTTGCCACTTGGCGCCCCTATTTTGGATTTAATGAAATTAGGAAAATGACGTGAAAATGGCGTTTTGAATGGATATCTTAAGGAAGATATCTATATGGAACAGCCGCTAGGTTTCACTCCAGTGATACTGATCATAAGGTTTGTAAGCTGCAAAGATCCATATATAGACTTAAGCAAGCATCTCAGAGCTGGAACACTCATTTCAATGATGTGATCAAAACGTTTGGTTTCATCAAAAATGAAGAGGAACCATGTGTCTTCAAAAGGGTCAGCGAGAGCGCTGTTGTCTTCCTCGTATTATACGTGGATGACATCCTCCTTATTGGAAATGATATTCTCATATTAACGACAGTCAAAATATGGCTGTCCAAGAAATTTTTCATGAAAGACCTAGGTGAAGCATCCTTTATTCTAGGAATTAAAGTCTATAGGGATAGATCGAATAGGATGCTAGGACTTTCACAGAAGATGTACATAGAGAAAGTACTAAAGAGGTTTAGTATGGAAACTCTAAAAGGGGTATTAATACCCTTCAGACATTGTATTCATCTTCCAAGAAGAGTGTCCTAGCACACCTGAGGAATATAGAAATGAGCAAGATCCCTTATGCTTCTGCAATAGGGAGCCTCATGTATGCCATGCTATGTACACGATCTGATATAGCCCATGCTATGAGTGTCACAAGCAGATATCAGTCAAATCCAAGTGAAGAACATTGGACTTCTATAAAATGTATCCTTAGGCACTTAAGAAGAACTAAGGATATGATGTTGGTCTTTGGTAATGGAGAACTCGAAGTCCAAGGATACACAGACTCGGATTTTATGTCCGATATAGATGATCGAAAGTTGACATCTGGGAGTCTGTTTGTGTGCAATGGTGGTGCTGTCAGTTGGAAGAGTTCTAAGCAAATCATGATAGCAGATTCTACCATGGAAGCAGAATATATCGCTGCATCAGAGGCTACGAAGGAAGCATTCTGGTACAAGAAGTTTGCTATAGAAATCGGAGTAATGCCATTAGATGCCATTGCTCCATACTATGACAATAATGGTGCCATAGCCCTTGCTAAGGAGCCAAGGTCTCACCAGAAATCCAAGCACATTAAGCGGCAATACCACCTCATCCACGATTACCTCGAGAAGGGTTATGTCGAGGTCAAGAGAGTCGACTCCATAGATAATGTGGTAGACCCACTTACAAAGCCGTTGGACCAGCAGAAGATTGAAACCCACCTTGAGAAGATGGGACTTAGACTTATAGTCAATTGGCTTTAGGATAAGTGGAAGATTGTTAGATATATGTGCCCTAGAAGCCAGAATTGGCTGACACTTGTAATATACTTCTAGGGGTAGAATTGTAATTTTGATTAAAATCGACAAAATGAGTTATTTTCTATCACATATGTATATTCAGTGTCTGTGATACATTCTTTGAGTTAATGGTAATGATAATTCATATTTTCAAGAGTTGAAAATTTAAGACATGAATAATCATTATTAACTCATCAAATGCTTCCGACCATAGGATCATCATGAGGATGGTGATTGATCAGAAGGTTGGTATACAATCGCTTCTCCTTAGTAAATGAGTCTTGAGTCTATGGTATGGAGACATCAGAGCGAGAGTACAGATACTCATTAGAGAATGAGGGCACTGAGTGTGACCACCTCAAGTAGTCATTAGGAAGTCTACCTTCTCGTCAATGACTGACTCGATGCTGCAGTAGTGTGTCTGATTCTTTAACCTGAGGTGCATCGGCAATTCACCTTGAGGGTGTTATAGTTTGACTACACCATTACTCGGTCTCCTAGCCATACGAAACCCTGAGGTGTATGTTGACTATAGCATGTTCATTGTAGGAACTGGATAGCATCAAGATGGAATCTATCTACCTCGGTGGTAGAGGAGCAGCCCTATGATGATCATGAAAATCAAGTCCAAAAGTCCATGGCCATGGCAGAGTGAAATAATATAAAGAGTTTCTATTTAGCTTTTCACATCGAACCTGAATCGATTGATTACATCATATGACAAAAACTAGGGTTTGACGAGTTCTCCTTAACCCTAATCTGATCGAAGCTCAAGGTAGAAGAACTGAATCACATAGATAGCTGCACTAAGAGGTTCATATTCAGCTCTGATGGGTTGCCACCATATACTGCTAGGTGTCACTGATGGATTTTGGAAGCAATTAGAATGATTTAGATGATCGATCATTCTAGCTATTCGAATCAGAAGAGTTCTGATCCATCGAAAGGAGTTTCGATGATGTCGATGATAGAGATCATGACATATCCCATTACTATATAGAACTGAACCTAACTGGGTCATATAAACAAGAGTTTGAATTTGGTGATCATTAATTGAACTGATCTAGTTCAATTGATCTAAATGAGATTCAATTAGGTTCAAGAAAATTATGCTAGCACTCGATTGAACCTAATGTTCTTCTTTTACTATCATAAATAGTTATCCTGACTGAGCCAAAGGGGTTTGTGCTCGATCAGAGGCCCTTCACTTTGTCTGACTGGAGCTTGTCTAGGTCAGAAAAGGGTTGTTTTATTTTGTAAGATAATACCTACCACTTTTGGTCACCTGCCATTTCTCATCCTTTGACTTTGGTCAAATGTTGACCATTGATACTTTGACTTTTGTCCACATGTCATGCACCTATTGGAGAGCTGGTGAGGGCTTGTCCCCCTACCAGAACCTAGTAAGGATGAGGGCGCATGCCACCCTTAGCGTGTGCCCAAGCAGGAGGTGCTCAGGAGTTCCTATTGGACAGGGACTCCATCTCCTTTTTGGATTCCAATTAGACTCCTCCTAAGAACCAACTTTGACTGATCTTAGGCACCATCTAAGGAGGAATCCAAGGGACTCTATTCCCACCAATCAAATTTAGATCTGATTTCACAAAGGATTGTAATTGGTTGGGAAGAAGAGGAGATGGATCATGCATAGTCTATAAATAAGATCCTACACCCAACCCAAAGAGCATTGGAAAAGGAATTCAATTCCCATGCAGGCTTCCTCTCCTCTCCTCCTCCATGCCAAAACATCTTCTCCCTCTCCTCTCCATGCCCAAAGTGATTTGGGTTCTTGGTTGGTGTAATCTAGACGAGAGAAAGGCGGCAGAAAGCTTGAAGGCTGCGCTATTGCAAAGGATAACTATTGATCTTCGAAAGGTATTTTGAAGATCCTTCAGATCAGATCCAAATTTGATTTTTGGAGATGTGATAGAGAAGAAGAGGATCTCTAGATCTAGCTCGAGTGGATACTGGTAGAGGCCAGGCACTTGCGTGGCTAGATCTAGAACCTTCCGCTGCTTACAGGATCATCAATGGGTAATAGGATTACCCACTTCAAGATAAATTAAATTTGATTTAATTTATCTAAATTTATTTTAGTTATTAAAATAATAAGAATCAGATCTAAAATATCCTAGATCTAATTTGGATTAAAGAAAAAAATTTTAAAATATATCTCTTGATCCGATCAGATCTGAACGAACCTAGTTCGGGAAATCAGGATTTTCCTTCAAGAATGTATCACTGTATTTCAATATAGCAAAACCTTGGATAGGATAATCCATCAAATAGATTTAATATTTTAAAATATAATATAAACAATCTAATCAGAGTTGATTGTAGAACTCTGAGATGTCCTACGAATATTTTGGTCAAGTGGATAAATTATATGAAAACTACATCCACATGGATTCTAAGGATGTTGTTCTACACATTCTATTGGAAAATATGTTCTAAAGCCAATCATCTAAGTAGTAGATGATTAGAATTAGTATATGAATTATCTAATAATAATAGTAATTTGGCTGTTTCATCATAAAAGTTCTATCTTCCTTAAATTAACTTCTAAATTATGATGAAGTTCTTAGAATCACAATCAATCAATAAAGAAGGATTTATCAGATGGTTCTTAAATTGTTCACAATCAAATGATAAGTTATTAACAAGGATGATCACTTATCAAGTATAGATCGTTGTATGCCATATGCGTTGGTTGTCCTCATAATCAAGTGGTGTGAAGATACTGGTATGACATCTAGGTGAGATATAGGAGTACATCTATGCTGAATGTGACTAATGTAGCACTCTAGTGTCAAGAGTAGCTAGCTAAGGCCAATGGGTATAAGTATCCCTCCGATCTGAGATGGCCATGGTGACTTACGAGCAACTCACTGTACTTTAGTGCTGGATTGTCTATATTTCTAATATAGGTGATGGAAGATTTTTAGGTACAATCAAGTACTTATAAAGTTGGTGTGTGAGTCAAGATGGGATTGACCACTCCTGATTAACTTCAGAAAGAGAATGTCTCACTGTATTTCAATTTAGCAAAACCTAGGCCTGGGTAATCCTTGTGAGGTGTCATAGGATTTGCAAAATTTTGAGACACAACAGAGATGACTTGTATGAGTGTTTGATAGCATACTCGAAGTCATCTTGAGCATTATTGATCATAAGGATGAATTATATGGTAACCATGGGCCAGGGTTCTAAGAATGTTGCTTCGCATATATTTGACCTATCCGAACGTCAGAAATCATTGCTAGATGGTAACTTCAATTGGTACAAAAATTGATTCTTGTACTATCAAATTAGGTTCGAACCTATGGAGTCACACATATTAGAGCTTGTAATATGATTGGATGGTTAATCGATGATTAAGAACCATTTCAAGGTCAAACATTCAATGCGATTGATGTTTGACCTAATGCAAGTGTTGCAAGAGGATCGATTAGCAATTGGATTGCTAATTGGCTCAATTTGATTGAGCAATCGAGCTGAGATCAAGTTTAATTAAATTAGATTCAATTAGAATTGATTTGGATTTAATTAGATTAAGTCTAATTAGTTTATTGAATAAGCCAATTGCAAGGGAAGAATAATTTCTTGTTTGACTAGGACTTGGTGCACCTGATTGACTTAGGATTTAAATCAGATTTAAATCTTGATTTATTCTGATTTAATTAGACTTCTAGTTGGACTAGGATTATTCTTAATTAGATTATATTTAATCTAGTTTAAATAAAATTTAAATTAGATTTAAAATAATTTTGATCTAGTTAAACAAGAGGAGTCCCAATTAGACTGGGACACTCTCTCTTTCACTTGCGCCTAATAAAGCCCACATCATATTTTAATTCTAAATTTTTTTCTATAATTTTCATGCCTAAGAAATAATTTTCCACACCCCATTATCTCAAGAATTGGATTTAAATTTGATTTGGTCAAAATTAGAAGGAAGTTGGAAATTATTTTCTACTAGAAAGAATCTTCTTTGACCCAAACTCCTCCCTCCCTTGTGTGCCAACTCTACCCATGCCTCTCTATCTTATTCAGCCCTTTTCTCTTAGTTTTGTGCATGAGAATTAGTGGGTACACAAAAAAATAAGTGGGAGGGGCATCCAAGGGTTGGACGCCCCATAGAAGTCCTCCTTTGACTAGATTTTGACCTAGTCTTGCAATAAAAGATGGACGTCACTTATGAGATGGTTTTAGGATGTAAAAAATTTTAGAAAAATTATAAAAAATTAGAGAAGAATGAGGAGAAGGTGTGGAGAATTTGTGGTACCAAGATTATTAGAGAAGGGCCCTCAATTAAGATATCAAAGATTAATGTCTTGAAGAGATAAGGTAAGAGAAGATTATCTTCACTTATATTTTTTTTTTATGTTTCTCTCTTCCTATTTTATTTATGATTTTTATATGATAAAAATCTAAGAGAGAGAGAGAGAGAGGAAGGGCTTGAGGAAAGATGGCACCAAGATTCTTCGAGAAAAGGTCCTCATCTGGACATCAATCGTTGATGTCATGAAGGCACAAAGGTAAGAGAAGATTATCTTTTCTTTATTTTCTTTTGAGTATCTTTTTCTTCATTATTTTATGTGATTTTTATATGATAAAGATTTGAGAGAGAGAGAGAGAGGAAGAGGGCATGGAATCTATGCTCCAAGGTGTTGGGGCATGGTGATCTTTTTTGGACATGATCTGATCATGTCCTGATGTGAGAAGAAGAAGAGAAGGTCTTCTCTTAGGATTTTCTTGAGAACTCTTCTTAATTTTATTTATGAGATTTTTATAAAAAAAATTTGAGGGTGTGATATTTGAAAATTAGAAAAAAATTCAGAGGAGAAGGTCTCCTCTGATCCTAGCATAGAGGTGTTTTCAGGACATCAACTATTGATGTCCTGAAGGAGAAGATTTATCTTCTTCTAAGGTTTTTTTCATATATCTTTTTATTTCTATTTTATGGAAGATCCAAGGGTTGAATTTCTCTCTCATTCCTCCTCATGTTCTTTATCTCTTGGATTGTCCAAGAGATCTAAAGAACATGTATTTGATTAACCATTAGGAGGGATTCATGAGAAGCTAGGACTTCTAGCAGATCTTCATTCGACGAACCTTCGATCTATGTTGTAAGTTCGTATGGATCACCTGTAGAGGTCAGACGTATATGCAGCTCTAAAGGCAATAACGAATTCAACCATAGATTTTTCAACCTATATAAAGGTAAGAGATCTGATCTCTTGATGACCTAGATGTGATCTAGGATTAGATCTAGAATTATTCTAGATCTAGGTATTGATGTGATCAATACCACTCATGATTAATTTAATTTTGGATTTATATTTGCATCATAACATGTTATAGATCCTTGATGTAGGGTTTTGTAATTTGATTACATGCATTTGTAGATTAAACAGTTTAATCTATGTCTTTCGCTGCTCTTTATTTTCGAAAAAATTTTGAAATCTTTGCATGAAACCCTGCATGTTTTCTATCAATGGTATCAGAGCATCTAGATTCTATTATAATATTTTTATGTATGCTTTAGATTAAATCTAAAAATTAAAGTTAATTAAAGATCACACATACTGCGATAAGGTTGTCCTATTGTAAGGTTAACCCCTTACAATGGAAAGGTTATCCTAGTATGTGCTAATCTAAATCAAAATTGTTGGCATGAAATCTGGCCATCGTTGGAGTCGAAGTTAGATTTGGAAAGGATGAGGTTACTGTCGGAATCTATAAAATAAGTCTCATCCAGAGTCTGAGGTGGTGACCCCGTCAAAACCCTCCAACGATCAAGTCAGCTCTTTCAGCCAACAGAAATGAAATGCGTAGAGAGATTCTAGCAGAGTTTTAAGAAAGAGAAGGAGAGCTTCAAGAAAAAAGCATATCTGGAGGGTTTCTTATATGGATGGAGCCTATAATAAACTAATAGTGACAGCCATAACTATCCAGTAGTGGGCCATTCAGGGCCACTTGGAGTTTGTTATGGGGGATAGTGTCTGTTGTCATGATGTGCGATCCGGTTGGGGTCCAACGACTAAAGCTCAGATAGGAGAGATTGACGATTCTTTTGGCTACATCAAGAGCGAGAGCCGAGGTCCTCTGGGGCTGCTGGATAGAGTTTGGAGGAAGTTTAGCTGTTTGGAGGAGTCCGACTAAAGAAGAAGTCTAGAAGGAGTTCGAGAGGAATCCGACTATTGGAGGAGTCTGATTGAAGGAGAAGTTTAGAAGGAGTCTGACTGTTGGAGAAATCTGGCTGAAGAAGAAGTTCGAAAGAAGTTCAACTGCTGGAGAAGTTTGGCTGAAGGAGAAGTTTGGAAGGAGTTCGACTGTTGGAGGAGTCCAGTTGGGGGAGGAGTCTGGATGAAGGAGAAGTTCAGAAGGAGTCTGACTGTTGGAAGAGTCTGGCTGAAGAAGAAGTTTAGGAGGAGTTCGACTGTTGGAGGAGTCTGGCTAAAGAAAAAATTTGGAAGGAGTTCGACTGTTGGAAGAGTCTGGCTGGGGGAGGAGTCTGGCTAAAGAAGAAGTTCAGGAGGAGTCCGACTGTTGGAGGAGTCTCGAGGTTTAACCATAGAGGCTACTGTCGGGCAAAATCCTTTCGAGATCAAGCATCCAGCCGAACTTCGGCAGGAGCAGGTTTATCCCCAATACTGGTCCCCCTACTCCCAAGTTTGAAGTTCGAAGGAAGGGAGTACCGAGTGTGACTGCCGAAGTCCCTTTCCATTTCCTATGCTTGCTAGGATGAGGCGTTTCTTGGTGCTTCTGCACCGACGTCGAAGCTTCAAAAACTTGAGTCAACCTAAAGAGACGCCTTTGGAGCTCCGTGCCAAAACTCTGCCCAGGGTACGGCATCATTATGGGCCTGTCCACCGTCAGTCTCTGCCATGATAGTGGTGGCACGCATCGGCCATAGGCTGATCGAAGGGGATTCGCAATCATAACTGCCTAGAATCCTCAAGGCTATTTAACCATTTTCTTCCCCCAAGTCATTACCTCTACCGAAATCTTCTTCCTCCTCTTCTTCTGGTTTTCTTCTCTCCATCGCACGAGAGCTCAGGCTTTTCCTTCTGCTTCCTTTGATCCCAGGTGTTCTCCTATCTATCTTCTGTGGCCTTCATCGTCTTCCTACCTCTTCCAATCGACTTAGGTTAGCTTTGCTATCCTTTCTCGAGTTATTCCTGCATTCTCTGCTTTTCACTCCTTAGGTCTCTTTGTAGAAGTTTTTTGCACTTCATTTTCTTAGCTTTTCGAGCATTTTTTTATGATTTTGCTTTGATCCGAATGTCCACCGAGGAATCTTGGTCGACCTGCTCGAGGAGTTTGGCTCCTTTAGCCTTAGCAAACCTATCTCCTAGGAAGGTTGAGCTTTTTGAGTTGCCCCCTCCTTCCTTCGCACCAGCAGTTATTGCCTGCCAACTTTGACCTGACGATCTTTCGTTAGCTAGGATTCAGTTTGGTATTCCCTCTGAATACGAGCTTAAACTTCCCAGAACCAATGATAGGGCCTACTCTCCGCCTCTCGATCGAACCAACTTGTATTTAGAGGCTCTTCGGGCTGGACTTAGGTTATCCTCACTCCCTTTCGTGGCCAACCTATTTAGATTTCTCAACATCTCCCTTACTGCTATGGTGCCAAACTCCTTTAGGTTCATCGTAGGATTTCTTTCCTTAGGTACCATTGTAGGCATCTGACCTATCATTTCCTTATTTTGGACCTTCTTTACCTTCAAATGCCATTCGACTGCTAAGGATTGATGGTATGTGTCCCCCTAATTTGGTAGGAAGGAATTACTTAAGGGCACCCCCACTTTCATCTATGGCTGAAAGGAGAAATTCTTTTTCATCTCAAACCCATCCTTAAGGTTAGGACTTCCTTCGTGGGGGGAGATAAGGAACTCAGTCTGCCGAACTTCAGGATTGGAAAGTGAGGATTGGAGTTCGATCGATATATTGAAGGGTTTTAACATCCCACCAATCTTCAACCTTTTGGATGAGTAGATCCTGTTTAACCTCGACCTCGGTCCCCTAAATTCGACAGGTAGTCTTTTTTTTTTGGTCGGTTGTGGGTGATCTTTGTCTAGACCTCGACTTTTTTTTGATCTTTTCTGATTTTGATTTTTATCTTTAATAGAGATGACTCCTGAAGAGCGAGACCATCTAACCAAGGGACTTAAATCCCTCAAGAGTAAAGGTGGCCCCACTGGGGATCTTTCAAAGAAGGCCCGCATTGGTGAGTCCAGCCATGCCATGCTGATCCAGGCCATGCCCACCCCCAAGCCTGCTACCACCATACCGAGCCCAACCCCATCCGAAGAGGTCACTCCATCTGCTCTCCTCTAGTTGGAGGAAGCCATGGAAAAAAAGAAGAAGAGGGCTATCGACAAGAAGGTCGAAAGGAGGGTCGGGAGCTCCGAAAGTGGGGTCTCGATCAAGAACAAGCTTCTCTAGATGATTGGGAGGTTGTCCAATCACTCATGAAGGAGAGTATTCTTCCCCACATTGTGGTAAAGATGCTACGGAGGGGTGACGTCGAGAGATTCGATGAATCCTTCACCGCATACTTTGAGGTAGTCTTTTCTCTCATAGTCTTGGTCTGGGGTCTTTTCCATTTTTGAAGTCAAGGCTTCCTAATTTTAACTTGGTTTCCTATCATAACTTAGGCATTATCTCTTCACCCACTCCGAGGCAGTCAGTCAGAGGCAGGCTAAAGCCTCGAAGGCCCTCGAGGAAGCTCGTGCGGAGGTCGAGAAGGCCCGGGCTGAAGTTGAGAGCATGAGGGTGGCTTCGAAAATCCAATCCACCGAGGTTGAGCACCTTCGAAAAGAGTTAAGGGTAGAGCATGAGAAGACAACGAACTTGTAGACTGCCCTAGCTTAAGAGGAGGAGAAAAAAAGGAAGGCGTAAGAAAGGGTCGACGCGGTGGTGGAGCGAGCGGTCGAAAGCTTCAAGTCCTCTAGGGACATGGAGGACATTAAAATAGTTTTTGCTCAGGAGGCCTTCATCGAGGGGTTCCAGATCTGCTTGGAGAGGGTCGTTGAGAATTTTTCTGAGGTAGATTTGAACCTCTTGATGGAAGAGCCCGACGATAGAGCCAATCTTTCATCCCTCAGTGTCGGAGTTGTCCTGGCCGATGTTCCTTCTTCTTCAGCCACGGTAGTTGTCCTGGAAGCTCCCGAACCCATCGCTGCAGCACCCGAGCCTACCCACGAATCGAACATGAATGAAGATGCTTCGACCTCTCCTGTGGTCGAGCTACCTGAGGTCTAGATTCTCGAAGATTGTGTAGCTTTCTTTTTCTCTTTTTTTTATGCTGATGTATTTAAAACATCCATATAAATGAAAGATAAATCTTTTTCTAGTCTTACACTTTGTGTTGTCGTTTGCATGGTTCAGAATGCTCTTGATGACCTAGGTCATGACTCCCCTCTTTCAGTTGATGCTAATCCTTTGCCCCATGGGGTTTCGATTAAACTAGTGATTAGGAGCTTGAAGAAGGAGATTCATCGCTTGAAGAAGAAGTTGAGAAAAATCAAGGATGATCTCCAAGAATCGAGGAAGAATGCTTTGGAGGCTACTATCGAAGTTACCCACCTTAGGAACCTGCACAGGAAGGACTCTATCAGTTTCAGCATTCGAAAGGGCAGCTTCAAAAAAGAAATGACTGAACTGAGAAGACACGTCAGCCACAAGTCTTGGGAGTTAATGGAAAAGATCAACTTCCTTGAAATTGACCTTACGATGGCGAAGGAAAAAATTCAACTACTGAAGAAAATTTCATCATGATCTACCGATAGGGCCTGGTATGATTGGGATTGGTCCAAGAGATTCTCCAAACTTCAGAAGCAGCTCCATAATGTCGAAGCTTGGCATAATGAGTATAAGCAAACTTGGTCGAATGAAGTGACCAGGCTCAAGCATGAGTTTCGATCAGCTAGTAGAGAGGTGAGCCATCTCCAGCAACAACTGACTGATGGTCGGCGGGCTGTCTCTAGTGGAGAGTCGAAGGAGATTGCCTCCTTGAAGAAGACCATTGACAAGCTTTCAAAGGCTGTTGAGATGGAGAAAGCCAAAGTTTAGCGGTTGAATCTCCAACTAATCTGTGAGCATCAAGCTATCCAGGATGCGGAGGTCGAGTCCGATGTCCTAAGGAGGCAGCGGTGGGAGCTTGAGGGCCAGTTCGGATATATCAATAGAGTGTATATAGATAATTTATATAAAAAAAACTTGAGGAGAAAATCGTTAGGTTGAAGCAGGCGTTGGTGATGGCTGACGTCGACGATCCGAAGTCTGAGGAGTCCAATCCATCTTAAGGCTTCACCTCCTTTTAAATATATTTTTTTTGTAATCAGTCTTGTCGATCCCTGCTGCATTGGCTTCCTTGTAATATGTAGTCAGTTTGGCCGACCTCCATCCTACTTGTAATAAATTAAAACTTATGATAAAATAATACCTTATCCATTGTTGCCTCATATGAATGCACGCCTTCTACCCTTCTCTCTCTCTTTTTTTTACTCTTGTTAGGATGAGGTTCTCCTCCTATTCCTAATGAGGCCGTAGTGGCGTATTAGGACTGATGTCAGGATCTCTCCCCTATCCCATCTAAAGTGAATAAGGCCTTCGATTTTGCTTAAGTTAGGATGAGGTTCTCCTCCCGTTCCTAATGAGGCCATAGGGGTGTATTAGGGCCAGTGTCGAGGCCTCTCCCCGCATCCCGTCTAAAGCAAACGAGGCCTTTGATTTTGCTCAAGTTAGGATGAGGTTCTCCTTCTGTTGCTAAATGGGCTTATAGGGGAACATTAGAGTCGTTGTCAGGGCCTCTTTCCTTATCTCATCTAAAATGATCGAGGTCTTCGACTTTGCTCACGTTAGGATGAGGTTCTCCTCCTATTCCTAATGGACTGTAGGGGTACATTAGGGCTATTGTCAGGGCCTCTCCCCTCATCTTGTCTAAAATGAATGAGGCTTTTGACTTTGCTCACGTTAGGATGAGGTTCTCCTCCTATTCCTAACGGATTGTAGGGGCACATTAGGGCCACTATCAGGGCCTCTCCCCTCATCTTGTCTGAAATGAATAAGGCCTTCGACTTTGCTTACGTTAGAAATAAGGTTCTCCTTCTGTTCCTAATGGGCTGTAGGGGCACATTAGGACCATTGTCAGGTTCTCTTCCCTCATCTCGTCTAAAATGAACAAGACCTTCGACTTTGTTCACGTTAGGATGAGGTTCTTTTTCTGTTCCTAACAGGCTGTAGGGGCACATTAGGACCATTGTCAGGGCCTCTCTTCTCATCTCATCTAAAATGAATAAGGCCTTCAACTTTGCTATGTTAGGATGAAATTCTTCTCCTATTTCTATCGAGCTATAAGGACACATTAGGACCATTATCAGAGCCTCTTCCCTCATCTCGTCTAACATGAATGAGGCCTTCGACTTTGCTTACTTTAGGATGAGGTTCTCCTCCTGTTCCTAATGGGCTATAGGAACATATTAGTACCATTGTCAAGGCCTCTTCCCTCATCTCATCTAAAATGAATGAGGCCTTTGACTTTGTCCACATTAAGATGAGGTTCTCTTTCTGTTCTTAACGGATTGTAGGGGCACATTAGGACCGTTATCAAAGCCTCTCCCCTCATCTCGTCTAAAATAAATGAGGCCTTCGACTTTGCTCATATTAGGATGAGGTTCTCCTCCTATTCCTAATGGACTGTAGGGGTACATTAGGGTCATTGTCAGGACCTCTCCCCTCATCTCATCTAAAATGAATGAGGCCTTCGACTTTGCTCATGTTAGGATGAGATTCTCCTCCTGTTCCCAACGTGGCCGTATTTATCATGAGATTAAGTTTGGGGGTAGTCCCCCTTTATTACCGATATACAGCAAAGATTAGGATGTTGAAGTAGGAGAATTTCATTACAATCAAATCATCGATAGTACATTCATAGATTTTTCAAATTTCATGGTCGAGGTAGGTCTGCTCCTTCGAGTTCCTTCAAGTAGTATGTCCCGGGTTAGATGACTTCTGTGACCTCGTAGGGTCCTTCCCAATTTGGGGCAAGCTTTTCCTGATTCTAAGGTTGAGAGATGGTGGCTCACTGAAGTACTAAGTTCCCCACTTTGAACATTTTACCTCTGACTCTGGAGTTATAGTATCGGGCTACCTTTCGCTTGTAAGCTACCATCCGAACTTGGGCTTTCTTTCTTTTTTCTTTCAGTAGGTCGAGGTTGGTTCTGAGGTCTTGTGGGTTATGCTGCTCGTTGAAAGCCACTATTCATACCAATGGAAGCTTAAGTTCAATCAGGATGACTATCTCTATTCCAAAAGCTAAGGCGAACGGTGTTTCTCCAATCGGCAGCCTTTGGATAGTGCAGTATGCCCATAGAACATGATAAAGTTCATCCATCCAGGCACCTCTTTCTCTTTCGAGTCTTATCTTGATGCCTTATAATAGGATCCGATTGGTCTCTTCAGCTTTTTCATTAGCCTATGGGTGAGCTATCGACGTAAAGTGGTGGGAGATATTCAGACCTTCACAGAACTCGATGAACCTCATCCTAACGAATTATCGGCCATTATCTATTATGATAGTTTGGGGCAGTCCAAATCTACAGACGATCAACTTTCAGATGAAGTCCTGCATGTTGACTTCGGTAATCTTTGCCGGTGGTTTGGCCTCAACCCATTTAGTGAAATAGTTGATGACGACTAGGAGAAACTTTCGTTATCCAGATGCCATTGGAAAGGATCCAAGAATATCCATTCTCCACTGCATAAACGGCCAAGGAGCACTCAATGAGACAAGCTCAATGATCGGTTGCCTTTGGACATTCGCGTTCCTCTGGCAACGATCACATCTCCTGATGTAATCAACACAATCACCATGCATAGTCGACCAGTAATATTCTTATCAGAGCAGCTTATGAGATAGAGATTTGGCACCCAGATGGCTCCCTCAAATTTCCTCGTATACTTTCCATAGTGCAAAATTAGCCTCAGAGGATCGGAGGCACCTCAATAATGGTAGTAAATACAACCTTTTATACAGCTTATTTTCATAAAGAACATATCGAGAGGCTTGGTTTCTCAACTTTCGAGCCTCTTTTGGGTCACGAGGAAGAACCCCATCCTTAAGATAAGTAGTTAGTGGGTCAATCCAGCAGGGCTCCTGGCCAACCTACATGACGGGCTATGGTTCCTCTGTGCATGGGCATTTCAATGTCTCATAATAGGCTTCTTTCGAAAGCTCGTTAGGAGCTAGGGTGGCTAGCTTGGAAAGAAGGTCGGCCCTAATATTTTTCACTCTCAGGATTTGTCGAATGCTGAAGCTGCTGAAGGATGGGATCAAGCTCTTCACCTTCTTAAGATATTTTACCATGCTCTCTTTTCGGGCTTCAAAACTACCACTAACCTATCCCACGATCAGTTGGGAGTCACTGCAAACCTGAAGCCAATCAGCTCTCGATTCTTTGGCTATCCTGAGCCCAACTATTAGGGCCTCATATTCTGCCCCATTGTTTGTCGCTGGAAATTCAAAACACAGTGCGTACTCCATGATGATTCCTTTTGGATTGATCAGGATCAGCCCAGCACCTGCTCCGAAAGCGTTGGAGGAGCCATCAACATACAGGACCCAAAAATCTTTAGGAAGGTCCATTCTTTCTTCAGAGGAGCTCGAGTGCAACCATGGAATGTTGGTTTCATCCTGAAGCTCGACATCATCTAGGATGGTACATTCAACTATGAAGTCGGTCAGTGCTTGAGCCTTGACTACTAGTCGAGGCCGATAGTTGGTGTCGAACTTTGTTAATTCAATGGCCTATTTTGTAATTCTTTTGAAAGCATCCATTTGATGAAGGATTATGGGTTTCAGATGATTATTAGGTATGGATATTTTAAAGAAAGCATCATAATACAGAATATCAGTGAAACTTTCATTATCTATCAAAATACGGCATATATCATAATCAGCAATGTTTAAAAAGATTACAATCGCATCGTTGTGTGGGAACTAGACTCCTCAGGCATTCTCATTGGTGAGAGTGATGGGCTTCTTAGTCCTCCACCTCTTCTCAAGCTTTATCGATCTGCTAGCCTCCCCATGCCGAAGTCCCCCAGAGATGGTGTTATTGATGCCAATCGAGGGCCGATCTTCTCACTGCTCCTCGCCCCTCGATGGTTCTAATGGCGTGGGTGCTCTCAGTCGATCCTTCCATCCTTTCGATAGATGTCATAGGAATCGACCAAGCCTACCATGCCTGATGAGCTCCTCAATCTCGTCTTGGAGCTGGATGCACTCTTCTGTATCGTGACCGTAATCGTGATGGTAGAGATAGAACTTGCTAGGATTGTGCTTGCCGGGGTGAGTGTGCATCCTTTTCGGTCTCGATAGTTGCTCCCTGATCTCCATTAGTACTTGAGTTTTTAGAGCATTGAGAGGAGCATAGTTATGAAATCTTCTGAAGGGAGAGCTCCATCGTGCCTTTCTATCCAAGCTTCTTTGCCTCGGGCCTGGGTAGGAATTTGGGCCTGCTTATGCTTCGAAGGAGTTCGAGAGCATGGTCGAGCTCTGCTCGATTTCTCTTCAGCCATGGGCACATTCGATTCATCCACCCACCGCTCCTGGGTGGCTTCATTATCCCTGGCCTTAAAGGCCTTCTCAGCTTGGGCATAACCTTCAGTCCGAGCTGACATATCGGTAAAGTTCCTGGGGTACTTCTTCTTCAAGAAGAATAGCAAATCAATTTTTTGAAGGCCATCCTTGAGTATGGTCATTGTAATGGACTGGTCCAGGTTTCGGACCTCCAATACAGCAGCATTAAACTAGGTGACATAAGTCTGGATAGATTCTCCCTTCTTTTGCCTGATATTCATCAGAGAATTCGAATCTTGACAGGGATGTCAACTACTAACGAAATGAGCCACAAACTAATGGCCTATTTGATAGAAGGAAAAGATGGTACTCGACTTAAGGATTGAATATCAATTTCTGACATCTTCCTTAAGGCTGGATGAGAAAGCTTGGCATAAAATGGTGTTTGATGCACCATAGAGCAGCATCATTATCCAGAAGGCCTCTAAGTGGTCGATTGGATCGGTGGTCCCATCGTAACTCTCAAACTAAGGAAGCTTGAAGTTTGGTGGGATTAGTTCCTGCATAATCTTCTAAAAAAAAAGAGGATCAGTGCAAATATCATTACCATAGGAGAAGGGAGCATGACAGAGTTCTTCGATTCATCGGCTCAATTTTTGGAGCTTTTGATCCAAGAGATCTTCATGGTCATTGATCTTTAGGGTTTTCTGGTGGAATGAGGGCAAAGCTCCCCCCAAGGTCGAGTCATGATCCGAGCAAGGCCACTCCACCCTCTGCTTTTCTTTTTCGGGGGTCACCGACTGACTGACCCAAGTCGGCCACCCCCAGACTGGGTTCTCTAGCTTCCAAGAAATCTGCTCCGATCAAGATGGTGCTAAAGATGGCTGCTGCTGCCACATGGCCTACACTACTTCAGTGAGGCCACGAACCTACTGGACTAGTAGGTCTAACTGCACCGTATCCATCATCGCAGGCGATGGGGCTTGAGATATAGAAGACGAAATAAGGGTAGAAAGATCTAGATGAGATCTGACTGCAAAGGTGATTGACCGTCGGTTTGAAGCCTTTCTGAGGGGCATCCTCGAGAGGTCGAAAGGAAAAGTAGGACTCTGGCTGGGATGAAGAGGGATCCCCACCATGTATTCCTTCAAGAATAAAAAAACCTCAATAACTTGAGGCCCTTCATCTAGCGTAAATCCTGTTGGCACAAAATCTGATCATCGCCAGAGTCAAAGCTGGATTTGGAGAGGATGAGGTCACCATCGGGACCTACAAAATAAGTCTCGTCCAGAGTTTGGGGTGGTGGTTCCGCCAAGACCCTTCGACGATCAAGTCAGCTCTTTTGACCAACAGAAATAGAATACGTAGAGAGACTCTAGTAGAGTTTTAAGGAAGAAAAGGAGAGCTTCAGGAAGAAAGCATAACTGGAGGGTCTCTTATATAGATGAAGTCTGTAACAAACTAATAGTGACAGTCATAACCATCTGATAGTGGGCCGTTCAGGGCCACATAGAGTTTGTTATGGGGGATAGTGTCTGTTGCCATGATGTGCAAGCCCGTCAGGGTCCAACAGCCAAAGCTCGAATGGAAGAGATTGACGATTTTCTTGGCTACATCAAGGGCAAGAGTCGAGGTCCTCTGGGGCTGCTGAATGGAGTTTAGAGGAAGTTTAGCTATTTAGATGAGTCCGACTAAAGAAAAAGTTTGGAAGAAGTTTGGAAGAAGTCCGACTGTTGGAGGAGTCTGACTGAAGAAGAAGTTCGAAAGGAGTCCAACTGTTGGATGAGTCTAGTTGAAGGAGAAGTTTGGGAGGAGTTCGACTGTTGGAGGAGTCTGGTGAAGGAGAAGTTTGGAAAGAATTCGACTGTTGGAAGAGTCTGGCTGGGGGAGGAGTCTAGCTGAAGAAGAAGTTCAAAAGGAGTCCGACTATTGGAGGAGTCTCGAGGTTTAACCATAGAGGCTGCTGTCGGGCAGGATCCTTTCAAGATCAAGTATCCAGCCAAACTTCGACGGGAGCGGGTTTATCCCCAACAAAAATCATGAATTATTTAGATTAGATCTAAGAAAATTTGTGATTTAATTTTTTTGATTTAAATATAGGATTTAATAGATATTAGATCTATTTTAGATTATTTAGATTTAATCTAAATAATATCAGGATTGCACATACTGCCATAAGATTATCCTGCTGTAAGGTTTACCCCTTACAGTGGAAAGGTTGTCCTAGTATGCGCTAATCCGAGAAACCTAAGTCATAAATATGTTAGATGAGATCTAAAGTAATTTATGATTTATTTTTATATTTTAAATTTAATTTTAAATGGTTTATGATCTGATCCACATGATGTGTTTTATGTTTAGATCTAATCCTCTTATTACATATGTTGATATGTAATTTTTATTTTGAATGTAGAATGTATATATATGACATATTTGTTTTGTAGAAATTAAATCACGAACTTACTTTCTGCAAAATTCTAGATTTGAAACCCTAGGACATGATCTAAATAATGAAATAAATTAGATCTAAAACTATATATTGAATATGATTGAATATAATTTAAAAATATTTTAAACAATAAAATCAGAAACTAGTTCTGAGATTCCATAAACCTAAACCCATAAGACTTAAACTTAATTAAGAATTAAGTGATTGTTTAGGATCTAGGTTTATGATTTGAAGATCCTAAGATAATTTCATAAAACATGGGTTAAGGATAAATGGGTTAGCTTTGATCAAGTCCTTAACTAGGTTAGACCTAGGGTTAGATTAAATATGGACATAGTTAAGAAATTGATCAAACCTAATTAATAGTTAATTAGGATTAGGTCATTTCTATAGATCACTTCAATAGTTGTAGTTGATCAATGTCCATACATCTAATAAATGGATGCTGATCGTGGCTTAGTGGTCGAGCCCAAGTCTTTAGGCAGACCAAATTAAAACTAACAAACCAATTGGTTCTAAGGTAAGTTTGGCATCCTAGACTGGTGGTTTTTAATTGATAGCCTACTGGCCATTTCTGATGGTATCTAAGGCAAGCCTTGGCAGACCCTTCCACTGATCTCACTTACCTGATCAATGTGGTTAATCAAGTTTTTGATTAGGTTGCTTATTAATTTGTGCTAACCCATATCATATAGAAAATCAGTGAGACTAATTTTATTCAATGAGACTAATTTAGGTGCCCATGGACCGTAATTGATCATTGTCCTCATCAGTGACTTGCAAAGTTAGTGGGAGGACTTGACTTGGTGAAGTCAGTGGGAGCAAATTGGTTCATGTCCTTTCTATCCTTAAATCACTAATAATTTAAATCCTCTAAAATTATTAGGTCCTTAAAATGATAAAGTTATGGGGATAATGGAGTCATAGCCTCCTATTAAGGTGTTTGATAATGGATCCATTAACTCAATAATCATTAGAGGCCCAAAGGCCTGGTGCTTGTTAACTAATGGAATTATCATCCATCATATGATGACTTAGATGTGTCTCTCTAATGGTGGTTAAGTTGGCCAACCAAAGTTGGGCCTGATCATTTATTGGTTGGATGCACCAAGTATGGTCATGTTAATGGTTAGACCTAACTGAACCCTTTTCTGAGAAGGCCAAAGTCAACTGATCAGGGCCTGGGGCAAAATTAAAATTACTAAAAATTATTTAGAGAAATAATTGGTTATGAACCTATCCTTAGATGTATATGGGTGGGCCAACCAAAGTTGGGCTCGTGTGCAGTCTATGTAGATTCTAGTACCTACTAAGAAATTAAAGTAATTCCTCAAATTGGAGGTAAAGGCTACCAGTTTGAATAAAATAGTGAAAAAACCTTTAGACTAAAGTTCAAGTCTTTAGGCTTAAAATGATTCATATACAATAGGTCATTGTTCTCTATTAAAGCTAAATTCTAATTGCTCCTATCACTGTTAGACAGTGAAGACTTATGGACCTAACTTCGATAATCAGTATCGAAAGTTGAATATTGGTTCAGCAGTACGAATGGGTTCGTATTGGAATTTTTGAGTCCAGTCAAAATAATTAGTCAAAGATTAATCCAAATCAAGTATAGTACTTCTAATGTCTGAAATAGGATCATAGGAAGAAGATTTATCTTGCTTTCCTTGACCATAATAGGCTGAACAAGAGAAATGAGCAAAAATTGCTCATTAAAGACGTTATATGATAACACTTTAAAACTTTTTTGTATGTAATTCTACTATCTAGGTATTAGATACAAGTGGTCTTATGCAATTCATTGCAAGGACTTAAGGTAAGTGGAATGTACACACCCTAGTTAGATTATGTCATGGATGTCTATGTTTGGCATTACAGGCTTAGTCATATTGACAAGAATAGGATAAATGGGTTAGCTTGAGAGGAAAACCTCGATATCATTGATTGTGAATCATTGATAGCCTGTGAATCTTGTCTTCTTGGAAAGATGATAAAGTCACCTTTTACTAGAAAAGGTGAAGAAGCTGATAAAATTCTAAGTCTCATACATAGTGATGTATGTGGACCTTGAACTTAAGTGCTAAAGAAAGACATTAATATTTCATTACAGGCGACCTATCTGGGCATGGGTACGTCTAGGATGAATCATTTAAAATATTTAAATAATTTAATAATAAAAATAAAAAATAAACTAGATAAGGTATTAAAACTCTTCGATCAGATCGAGGAGGCAAATACTTATCTAGTGAATTTGTGACATATCTATGAGAGAATAGGATTCTCTCTCAGTGGATTTTTTTCGGAACATAGTGTAGCTAAAAGGCGAAATTGAACTTTATTAGGCATGGTTCAATCCACAATAGGGTATACTTGTCTGCCTATTGCAGGGTTGTGCTCTTATGACTATTATTTTTACTCTAAAATTTTATATCGAGTTAATCTGTTGCATTGACTCCATATGGGATATGGATCGGGCATAGACCTAGACTCTCTCACTTTCGAATTTGGAGTTGATCAGCTTAAGTCGTATATTTGCACACAGATAAACTTGGATCCTGGTCTAATAAGTGTTTAAGGGTTATTAATTCTACTATGCTAAAGAACATAAGATGTTCATCAGCAGTAAGGCATTCCTTTTGGAAAGAAGTTCCTTAGAGAAGAAACTAATGCCTATCAAGTTGAACTTATAAAAATTTAACTGGTAGAAAGGAACCGACATTATCTGATAAACCTATAGAACTAGATTTGATCAGATCAAATTCGGAGCCCATTAAAGTATCATCTTTAAGGAGATCCGGTAGAGTACTATATTAGCCAGATAGATACTTCAGTGTCTAGGTTCAATATGATGATCATGTTGAGCTCGATGAGAATAACAAGGATTCGATCATCTATAAGGACACAATGCAGTGTCCTGATTCTGAGAAGTGGCTTGGAGCCATATGATCCAAATTGAAGTCTATGAAAATCAATAGTGTATGGACACTAGTTGATCACCTGAAGGAATAAAATCCATTGGATGTAAATAAATTTTTAATAGGATCAGAGTAGCATAGACGGAAAGGTAAGGACCTATAAAATCCATCTAAGTATCATCTCAGAGTTTGAACATACATTCTGAACGTATATCTTAGTTATGAACAAAGACAAACCTTGCACTTATTATTGAGTAAAATATTTTGTAGTGTTATTTCTTATGATGTTTGAGGATGAAATTCTTTTAATCCGAAATAGCATTCCAACATTGCAAGGAATAAAGGTTTAGCCATCATCTTATTTATCCATGTACGAGATTAGACATGGTATACTCACTAGAGATAGTGAGCAGATACCAGTCCAATCCAAGTAAGAGCCACTGGAGGATTGTATAGATAATCCCTAAGTATTTAAAAAATACTAAGGTCCAGTGACTCAAATATGAAAGTACTGACTTAAAATATATGGACGTTTTGATTTCAATCAGAATAAGATGACTACAAGAGAATGTCAACTCATACCCTAATTATAGGAGCAATCTACTGGAATGGTTTCAAGCAGGATACTTTAGCCTATTCAGTTAGTGATGTAGAGTACATCATGGCATATGATGCTGCTATATAAACTATGTAGTTACTGAGGTTCATTAGCAGGTTAGGAGTGGCACCCTCCATCCATGGTTCAGTCCTATCATAGCACTAGAGCCATAGCTCAGGTTAAAGAACTAAAGGACCAGCATATTCTGCATCATTTTTATCTTAGATATTTAATCTAGGTGACGATGATCTTTAGAAGATCGATGTAAAAGAAGAACATGATCGACTCATTTGCTAAGGCCTCGAAACTAAGGAGTTCTATGAACTCAAGTGAAAGATAGGGTATTTGATATCATTCTGATTAGCTTTAGTCCAAGTGGAAATTATTAAAAAATGTATCCTAAAGCCAATCATCTAAGTAGTAAATGATTGAAATTTATAGATGATTGAAATTAGTATATGAATTATCTAATAATAATAGTAATTTAGTTATTTCATCATAAAAGTTCTATCTTCCTTAAATGAACTCCTAAATTATGATGAAGTCTGATAAGTGGTAAAAATATACTAATAAAAATATTAAATTTTAAAATAAATTAATTTATTTCTTTAAAAATTAATACTTTTATTAATTTTATGCAGGAAAAAAGGCCACCAATGTGAAGATCTTATTTTTTTGATTTAGATGAAATAAATTTCAGGCAAAACGGACTTCAATCGAGCCCAAAATTAAATTTCAAAAAAAAAAAAAATTGGTCCGATTCAAATCGATTCAAAAAATTGGCTCAGCAGACCGTCCGGTTCGACCGCATCAGCAGATCGACCCGCTGATGCAGCGCTGACGGCAGACTGACGTCAGCATTTTTTGTGGCGCACAGTGGACCGACTTGAGGGCATTTTAGGAATTTCACATGAAGAAATGCACTCCAATTGGTTGAAGAACGCAGCGGTCCATGCAACACTCGGCTCGTGCATGGTCTACAGAGGGCAATTTGAAAATTTTGTCTGATCCAATGGGCGCCTTTCATTGAGATTTGATCGGACGATCGAAAAGCATGTGCTGATGAACGGCATCCGCAGCTCCTGATCAAGATTCAATGGCTGAGATTCATCCTGATGTTAAACTAAAGATCAAAAAACTTCTTTGTGCATGATCGGATGGTCCAGATTCAATCCAATGATAGATCCAATGGCTGGCATAAATTCTGACTTGATCTGAGATATTTTAAAGGGTTTTTAAATGATTTTTGGACCGTTTGATCAACATCCAATGGTCAAAATCATCCAAATCCTAATTTGAGTTGTTTTGGGAGTCTTAAACCTAATTTTTAAAGGATTTTGGGGAAGAATCAATTTCTTAGCCTATAAAACCTACTATTGCCGAAGAAAAAAGGAAGAAAAGAAGAGAAGTAAAAGAGAAAAAGAAAAAAAGGGAGACAGTTAGGGAAATAAAAAAAAGAAAAGAAAAGAGAGGAGAGAGGTAGAAAAATAAGAGAGATTCGTGAGACAAAAAAAATGGGGGTTTTATTTTCTTTTTTTTGATAATCAAGACATCAATCAAGGAGCTTCTTCTTCTTCACCAAGTTCTCCACACCAAGAGCGACGGACAATCAATTTTAGCAATCAAATAGTCTAATTTTCTTTATACTTTTTATTTTATTTGCTATTTTTGAATTTGTTATCATGAACTAAATTTTTTTTTACCAAGGCTAAGGTGTAGCCACTCTTTTGATGCAATATTCAGTATGATTTATTTTTAATTTTAAATTTTATTCATGAGGAGTATATAAATTTGATCTTAATGCTTTTAGATTACTGACCATCTTCTAATTGATCTGATGAACATAGATGTTACGGACCAAGTATATCTATGTTATTGCTTCTTGATTATATATCTTGTATTATGAATCAAATTAGAATTCATATGCATGCAGAAATTTTAGTACGCTTTGGACGCAGCGTATTTTGATTAGAGGATTCATAAAACTTAATGCATTAATATTTATTTAAATTACACCTGGACCAAAGGGTAATTAATAAATATTGATAGTTTTGCTATGCCTGGACCAAAGGGTAGTGAATAAATTAGGAGACTCCATCGTCATATGAAATAAAATTAATCTAATAATCTGAATATTATATTGACTGAGTTGGTGAACCGATTGCCTTAGTAACATATTGCTCTTGAGTTTAAAACCCTAATAATTATACTCTCTCTATTTTCTTAAAATTTTTAATTATTTTTTTATTTTGTTCTTTAATTTTTTATTCTCATAAATCAGTCTTCTAAATAAAGCATAGGAAAGAGCTTTTCAGTACTTATTTTTCAATTCTCTCGGAACAATACTCTACTCATTCACTTTATTACTTGATCGACTGGTGCACTTGCCATAGCTATAAATTAGCACGCATCAAGTTTTTGGCACCATTTCCCGGGGATTTCAGGGATTGTATCTAAAATAATATTAAAATTTTGATCCTAGCTTTACTTTAGAATTTTATTTTTAATTTTTATTATTTTTTTAAAAAAAAAAAATTATTCACTACATGACACGTACTGGACATAGTAACTTACTACCTTTAGATCCAGAAATTGAAAGGACCATTAGAAGACTACAAGAAGAAAGAAACATGGCAGCTGAAGATCCTAACAACATCAATCTAAGATTGGATATGGCGATCGAAGGACAGCATGAAGCTATTCGATCAGTACATCATCCATTAAATGATTACATCACACCATCTGTAGCCAATGCAGCTTCGAGCATCAGGAGATCGCTTGTACGAGCAAACAACTTGGAAATAAAATCGGCGATGATCTAGATGATTCAATCAACTATCCAATTCAGTGGACACGTGCATGATGATCTGAATGCCCATATTTCTAATTTTCTTAAACTTTATAATACTTTTAAAATTAATGGGGTGTCGGATGATGCTATTAGATTAAGGTTATTTTTTTTCTCTTTACGGAACAAAGCTAAGAGTTGGCTTCATTCTCTTTCTGCAGGTTCTATCACAACTTGAGATGTCCTAGCCAAAAAATTCTTAGCCAAATACTTTCCACCTTTCAAGACTGCCAAGATGCGCAATGATATCACTTCCTTTATGCAGATGGATATGGAGACACGATATGAGGCTTAAGAGTATTTCAAGAAACTGCTGAGGAGATATCCACATCATTAACTATCCGTATGGCTTTAGGTACAAACTTTCTATAATGGTTTATCTCCTACTAATCATTCTATGATTGATGCAGCAACAGGAGGAACCATTAACCAAAAAATGGAGGAATAAGCCTTCGATGTGATTGATGAGATGGCATCAAATAGCTATCAGTGGTAGATAGAACGCATGATGCCAAAA
Source organism: Cocos nucifera (assembly GCA_006176705.1). NCBI lineage: Eukaryota > Viridiplantae > Streptophyta > Magnoliopsida > Arecales > Arecaceae > Cocos > Cocos nucifera. The sequence goes on along the minus strand of QRFJ01007849.1, from coordinate 61,736 downwards.
AGACTAGCAGCTGTGCAGGGAGTAGATTGCGTGCCAACCTTACTAGCTGAAATTGCAGCCCTTAGAGCCAAAGTCAACAACTTAAAGAGAACAGCTATGCATATTCAGAGCATCACTTGTGACCTGTGTGAAGGAGGACATGATTCGAGCAATTTCCAGATAGGTAATCCTTTTGCTAAAACAATTGATACAGCTAATTATGTTGGTAATTTTTTCAGGCCGCAACAAAACAATCCTTACTCCAACACATACAATCAAGGGTGGAGGTAGCATCCAAATTTTTTATGGAGCAATCAAAATGTAGCACAACAGCCACCTCCGGGGTTTCAAGTACCTAAAAAGAAGTCCAACATGGAAGAGCTGATGGTCAAATTTATGCAAAATCAAGAAGCAACTATAAAAAATTTGGAAGCCAAACTTAGGCAGGATCAAGCAGCAACAATTCGAAACTTGAAGATGCAAATAGGTCAAATGGCTAAGATAATCTCCGAGAGACCTCAGGGATCCTTGCCCAGCAACACGGAGACCAATGCAAGGGAGCAAGTCAATGCTATCACCCTAAGAAGTAGTACAAAGCTGGAGGAGCCACATCAGAAGAAAGAGACTGAAGAGCCAACTACAAATAAGGAACCATCAACTAAAATTCGTCAGTCATCAAAACAACTAGCAGATGGATGGTCTCCAGGTATACGATTTGCTGATCCAAATGTGAAGCCCTACATGCCGCCACTACCATTTTCAGAGAGACAAATATAGCATCTAGATAAGAAATTTTCTAACTTTTTCAAAATATTAAAAAATTTATATATTTATATTCCTTTTGTAGATGCTATTACTCAAATGTCCAGGTATGCCAAGTTTCTCAAAGAAATTCTAACAAATAATAAAAAGCTGAAGGAGCATGAGAGAATAAATTTGAATGAAGAATGCTCAGTAATATTTTAAAATAAATTACCATAGAAGCTAAAAGATCTAGGAAGTTTTACTATCCCCTGCATTATTGGTGATTACAGTTTTGATAAAGTTTTATGTGATTTAGGAGCAAGCATTAATCTCATGCCTTTTTCTATTTTTAGGAAGCTGGGTCCAGGAGAACCGAAGCCTACCACTATTACTCTTCAATTAGCCGATAGATCCATTAAATATCCAAGAGGTATAGTGGAGGATATCTTGATAAAGGTAAACAAGTTTATTTTCCCTGTTGATTTTATTGTTCTTGGTATAAAAGAAGATTATGATGTACCCCTTATTTTAGGAAAACCCCTTTTAGCTACTGGAGGAGCTTTAATAGATGTTCAACAAGGAAAATGAATTCTTAGAATCCAAGATGAACAAGTTACTTTTAATGTTTTCAAAGATACTAAAAATCCTGATGATAATCAAACTTATTTTCTAATTGATATTATTGACAATTCAGTATATGAGAATTCTATAGAAAATAGGTTTGAGACTATAAAAGCTAGCAATGTCAAATTGAAAGAGGACTCGATCAAACATGAAAGTATTCCAATTGAAGTGGCACCAGATTGATCCACTTTAGAACTTAAAGAAAGTCAAGTTGAAGACTATAAATCAGAACTACTAGATAGATTATTTCTTTTCTTTTTAGTTTTGATTATGTTTCTTTTCTTTTATTTTTTTAGTAATTTATTGTTTCTCTTTTACTGCTCTGGTGTATATTTTCAATTTTATAGAGAAAAATCAATGAGAGCCCAAGCAAAATTTCAAAGCTCCAAAGAACCAGACTGAATCAAATCAGGTGTATTCCTTCCTATCCTTTATTGTACCCTTTATTTTTCTTTCTCCTTTAAGACAATGTAGAATAAGTTAAAATAATAATAATAATAATAATAATAATAATAATAAAATCATGTGTCAAGAAGAAAATCTTGAGCACGATAGACTGGACAAGTGATAAAAGATAGAATTATTTGCTAATGAATGTAACAAGTTAAAGAAGTAGATTAGTTGGTCAACTTTTAGCAGCCTACTTAGGTCATTAAAAGACTATTAGCACTTCTAATTGCACATGCACACTAATAAGGCAAAGTAGGTATTGATTATAAGGTCAACTGAGAATTCAATTATCACTGAAAATTGATAATTAATATACATTCTAATCAAAGAAACTTGAATTTAAGGAAAGAGCTACCTGCCTAAAAATAAAGTGCAAAAGATAGAGTATATGTGGATTGCCCAAAGCCTAGTAACTGGGTCTCTGCACCTAGGTCAAGTGTAAAAATTCATGTAAAACGATGAAGGGAAGGCCAGGATGCTCAGCACAGCAAAAAAAAAAAAAAGAAAGGCAGTGTGAAAGCTACCTTAATTCATGAGTATAAAATTGAGAATGTATAGAAAATTGACCAAAATAGGTGATAAGAGAGGATACTTTTGTTCTTTTAATTTAATACTGAAATGCTAAAGTTAGCCATCACGAACATAAGTGCTATAGATCTTTGATGTACTCTAAGAAAGTTTTTAGTTGTATTGACTAAAAAATTTGCTTCTGAAGCTCAATGCTTAATTAGCAGTATTTTCTAAATTTTTTTATCTTTAGTCCTAGATTTTATCTTTATGATGGATAATCTTATTGAAATATGGTATTAAATAAAATATTGCTAAGGGACTAGCAATGACTAAGTTGGAGGGTGTGATAAGTGGTAAAAATATACTAATAAAAATATTAAATTATAAAATAAATTAATTTATTACTTTAGAAATTGATATATTTATTAATCTTATGCAGAAAAGAAGGCTACCAATATGAAGATCTTATTTTTCTGGTTCAGATGAAATAAATTTCAGGCAAAACGGACTTCAAATGAGCTCGAAATTAAATTTTTTTTAAAAAAAAAATGGTCCGATTCAAACTAGTTCAGAAAATTGGCTCAGCAGATCGCTCGGTCCGACCGCATCAGCAAACCGACCCATTGATGTAGCATTGATGGTAGGCTGACGTCAGCATTTTTTGCGGTGCATGGTGGACCGACTTGAGGGCATTTCGAAAATTTCACATGAAGAAATGCACTCCGATTGGCTGAGGAACATGGTGGTCCATGCAACATCGGACTCGCGCATGGTCTACAGAGGGTAATTTGAAAATTTTGTCTGATCCAACGGGCGCCTTTCACTGAGATTTGATCGAACGGCCGAAAAGCATGCACTGACGAACAGCATCCGCAGCTTCCGGTCAAGATCCAATGGCTGAGATTTATTTCGACATTAAACTAAAGATCAGAAGCCTTCTTTATGCATGATCGGATGGTCCAGATTCAATCCAATGATAAATCCAACGGCTGGCATGAATTTTGACTTAATCTAGGATATTTTAAAGGATTTTTAAGTGATTTTTGGATCATTTGATCAATATCCAATGGTCAGAATCATCCAGATCCTAATTTGAGTTGTTTTGGGAGTCTCAAACCTAATTTCTAAAGGATTTTAAGGAAGAATCGATTTCTTAGCCTATAAGACCTGCTGTTGCCAAAGAAAAAAAGAAGAAAAGAAGAGAAGAGAGAAAAGGAAAAAAAGGGAGACAGTCAGAGAAATAAAAAAAAAAGAGAAAAGAGAGGAGAGAGGTAAAAAAATAAAAGAGATTTGTGAGAAAAAAAAAAGGATTTTTAATTTTTTTTTCGATAATCAAAACATCAATCAAGGAGCTTCTTCTTCTTCACCAAGTTCTCTACACCAAGAGCGATGAACAATCAATTTCAGCAATCAAATAGTCTAATTTTTTTATATTTTTTATTTTATTTGCTATTTTTGAATTTGTTGTCATGAACTAATTTTTTTTTACTAAGGCTAAGGTGTAGCCACTCTTTTGATGCGATATTCAGTGTGATTTATTTTTAATTTTAAATTTTATTCATGAGAAGTATATAAATCTGATCTTATTGCTTTTAAATTACTGGCCATTTTCTAATTGATCTAATGAACATAGATGTTACGGATCAAGTACATCTATGTTATTGCTTCTTAATTATATACCTTGTATTATGAATCAAATTAGAATTCATATGCATGCAGAAATTTTAGTGCACTTTGGATGCAGCGTATTTTAATTAAAGAATTTCATAAAACTTAATACACTAATATTTATTTAAATTACACCTGGATGAAAGGATAATTAATAAATATTGATAGTTTTGCTACGTCTGAACCAAAGGATAGTGAATAAATTAAGAGACTCCACCATCATATGAAATAAAATTAATCAAATAACCTAAATATTGTATTGATTGAGTTGGTAAACTGATTGCCTTAGTAACATATTGCTCTTAAGTTTAAAACCTTAATAATTACACTCTCTCTATTTTCTTAAAATTTTTAATTATTTCTTTATTTTATTCTTTAATTTTTTATTCTCATAAATCGGTCTTCTGAATAAAGCATAGAAAAGAGCTTTTCAGTACTTATTTTTCAATCCTCTAGGGATGATACTCTACTCATTCACTTTATTACTTGATCGACTGGTGCACTTGCCATAGCTATAAATTAGCATGCATCAAAGTCCTTAGAACCACAATCAATTGATAAAGAAGGATTTATCGGATGGTTCTTAAATTGTTCATGATCAAATGATAAGTTATTAATAAGGATGATAATTTATCAAGTGTAGATCGCTATATGCCATATGCATTGGTTGTCCTCATAATCAAGTGGTGTAGAGACACTAGTATGACTTTCGAGTAAGATGTAGGAGTACATCTGTACTGGACGTGACTAATGTAGCACTCTACTGTCAAGAGTAGCTAGCTAAGATCAATGGATATAAGTGTCCCTCCAATCTAAGATCGTCATAGTGACTTGCGAGCAATTCACTGTACTTTAGTGCTGAACTATCTGTATTTCTAATATAGGTGATGGAAGGTTTTTGAGTACAGTCAAGTACTTATAGAGTCTGTGTGTGAGTCAAGATGAAATTGACCACTCTTGATTAACTTCAGAAAGAGAATGTCTCGCTGTGTTTTAGTTTAGCAAAATCTAGGCCTAGGTAATCCTCGTGAGGTGTCATGAAATTTGCAAAATTTTGAGACACAATAGAGATGACTTGCATGAGTATTTGACAACATACTCGAAGTCGTCTTGAACATTATTGGTCATAGGGATGAATTATACGGTAACCATGGGTTAGGGTTCTAAGAATGTTGCTTTGCATAGATTCGACCTATTCGGATGTCGAAAACCATTGCTAGATGGTAACTTCAATTGGAATAGAAATTAGTTCCTATACTACCAGCTTAGGTTCGAACCTATGGGGTCATACACATTAGAGCTTGTAATCTGATCGAATGGTTAGTCGATAATTAAGAATTGTTTCAAGGTCAAACATTCAATGCAATTGATGTTGGACCTAATGCAAATATTGTAGGAAGATTGATTAGCAATTGGATTGCTAATTGGTTTAATTTGATTGAATAATCAGACTGAGATCAAGTCTAATTAAATTAGATTCAATTAAAATTGGTTTATATTTAATTAGATTAAGTCTAATTGGTTTATTGGATAAGCCAATTGTAAGAGAAGAATAATTTCTTGTTTGACTAGGATTTGGGTGCACCTAATTGACTTAGAATTTAAATCAGATTTAAATTTTAATTTAATCTAATTTAATTGAGCTCCTAGTTGGACTGAGACTCTCTCTCATTCACTTATGCCTAAGAAAGCCCACACCATATTTTCATTCTAGATTTTTGTTCTATGATTTTCATGCCCAAGAAATGATTTTCCACACCCCATTATCTCAGAAATTGGATTTAAATTTGATTTGGTCAAAATTAGAAGGAAGTTGGAAATTGTTTCCTACTTGGAAGAGTCTTCTTTGACCCAAACTCCTCCCTCCCTTGTGTGCCAACTCTACCCACTCTCCTCTATCTTATTTGGCCCTTTGTTCTTGGTTTTGTGCATGAGAATCAATGGTTACACGAAAAAATAAGTGGGAGGGGCGTCCAAGAGTTGGACTCCCCATAGAAGTCCTCCTTTGACTAGGTTTTGACCTAGTCTTGCAGTAAAAGATTGACGCCTCTTATGAGATGATTTTAGGATGTAAAAAATTTTAGAAAAATCAGAGGAGAAGGAGGAGAAGGTGTGGAGGATTTGTGGTGCCAAGATTCTTGGAGAAGATCCCTCAATTAAGACATCAAAGGTTGATGTCTTGAAGAGATAAGGTAAGAGAAGATTGTCTTCTCTTATATTTTTCTTTTATGTTTCTCTCTTTCTATTTTATTTATAATTTTATATGATAAAAATCTGAGAGAGAGAGAGGAAGGGCTTGAGGAATGATGGCGCCAAGATCCTTAGAGAAAAGGTCTTCATCTGGACATCAATCGTTGATGTCATGAAGGCACAAAGGTAAGAGAAGATTATCTTCTCTTTATTTTCTTTTGAGTATCTTCTTCTTCATTATTTTATATGATTTTTATATGATAAAGATCTGAGAGAGAGAAAGAGAGAGAGAAAGAGGGCATGGAATCTATGCTCCAAGATGTTGGGGCATGGTGATTTTTTTTGGACATGATCTGATCATATCCTGATGTGAGAAGAAGAAGAGAAGAAGATCTTCTCTTAGGATTTCCTTGAGGGCCCTTCTTCTTAATTTTATTTATAAGATTTTTATGAAAAATATTTGAGGGTGTGATATCTAAAAATTAGAAAAAATTCAGAGAAGAAGGTCTCCTCTGATCCTAGCATAGAGGTGTTTTCAGGATATCAACTATTGAAGTCTTGAAGGAAAAGATTTATCTTCTCCTAAGGTTTTTTTCATATGTCTTTTTAATTCTATTTTATGAGAAATCCAAGGGTTAGATTGCTCTCTCATTCCTCCTCATGTTCTTCATCTCTTGGATTGTCCAAGAGATCCGAAGAACATATATTTGATTAACCATCAAAAGGGATCCACGAGAAGCTAGCACTTTGAGTGGATCTTCGTTCGACGAACCTTCGATCTATGTTGCAGGTTCGTGTGGATCACCTATAGAGACCGGATGCATGTGCCGCTCCAAAGGTAATAATGAATTCAACCACAGAGTTCTCAACCCATGCAAAGGTAAGAGATCTGATCTTTTGGTGACCAAGATGTGATCTAGGATTAGATCTAAAATTGTTCTAGATCTAGGTATTGATGTGATCAATACCACTCATGATTAATTTAATTTTAGATTTATATTTACATCATAACATGTTATAGATCCTTGATGTAGGGTTTTATAATTTGATTATATGCATTTGTAGATTTAATAGTTTAATCTATGTCTTTCGCTGCTCTTTATTTTTAAAAAAGTTTTGAAATATATGCATGAAACCCTGCATGTTTCCTATCACATTCGACCTATCCGGCCATCGGATATCATTGCTAAATGGTTACATCGATTGGTATAAAAATTTATTTTTATGCTACCAGCTTAGGTTTGGATCTATGAAGTCACACCTATTAGAGCTCACGATCTGATCGAATGGTTGATCAATGATTAAGAATCATTCTAGGATTAAATGATCAATACGATTGATGTTTCACCTAGTGCAAGTGTTGTAGGATGATCGATTAGTAATTAGATTGCTAATTGACTTAATTTGATTAAACCAGTAGATTGAGATTAAGTTTAATTAAATATAATTTAATTAGATTTAGTTTGTACTTGATTGGATCAAGTTCAATTAGCTTATTGGATAAGCTAAGTGCAAAGAAAACGCTAGTCCTAGTTCAACTAGGACTTAGGTCAACCCAATTTTCTAATTTAAGTAAAAAATTAAATCAAAATTAAATCTAATTTAATCTAATTTAATTAAGTCATTAATTATGTTAGGGCCTAATTTAATTTGGTTGACTTGGTTTTGATTTAATTTGGTTTGAGAAACCATTTTGACTAAGTCATAGATGGAATCCTAGTAAGACTAGGATTCCACCTTGCACCACCTTAGCCCCCCATGCTCTCTTTCTCTCTTATTTTGTGCAACGGAAACCTCTCCCCTAGGCCTTCTCACGCACACCCTCCTCTCCTCTCTATCTCATATGGAAATTAGGTAGTGGACCAAGTTAAAGAAGAAAATTTGTTTTGGTTTCAAATCCTATGAGATAGTGTTTTAAAAAACCAAAACTCCTCTTCCCATGTGCATCGCCCTCCTCCTTATTTTTTCTCTATTTTTCATGGTAAAAAGGAGAAGGTGTTGGGTGATTTTCTTAGATGGTCCATGCCTAAAATTTTAGAGAGGGTGCCCAAGAGTTGGGCGCCCCTTGACTTGCCCAAATTGGACATTCCTTGTCTAGTTTTTGACCTAGACAAGGATTCCTCTTTTCCTATATATTTAGGATGAATTTATTAAGAATTATGTTCCAAAGTCAATCATCAGCCTATTGATGGTTGAGATATTATAATTAATTTATTAATTAATAAAAAATATTTTAGTATCTTTTTTCATCATAAGTTTACATCTTCTAATGAACTCCATTATTGTGATGAAGTCCTTAGGACTGTTTAGTTTCGATAAAGAAAGGATTTATCGATTAGTCCTTAAATGTATTCACGACCAAATGATAGGTTGTTAATTAGGACAACAGCGTTTATCGAGCATAGGTCGCTATATGCCATATAGGTTAGTTGTTCTCTTAACCAAGAAGTGTGGAGATACTTGTATGGCATATAGGTGAGATGTATGAGTACATCATCATTGAACATGACCAACTTCAGAGCATTCTACTATCGAGAATATGTCTGATGGGATATAGGTATAAGTATCCCTTAGACCTGAGATCACCTCAGTGACTTGCAAGCAACTTATTATGCTTTAGTACCGAACTAACTGAATTTTTAATTCAGCAACAGAAGGCTTCTGGGCATAGTCAATTACTTATGAAGTCGGAGTGTGATCAAGATGGAATTGACCACTCGAAGAGTTGAAGAAGAATGTATCACTTTATTTCAATATAGCAAAATCTTGGCCAAGATAATCCATCAGATGGATTTGATATTTTAAAATACAATGTGGACAACCTGATTAGAGTTGATAGTTGAACTCTGATGTGTCCTATGAGAATTGTGGTTAAGGGGATGAATTATATGAAAACTATATCCGTATAGGTTCTAAGGATGGTGTTCTACACCTTCGACCTATCCGATCGTCGGGTATCATTGCTAGATGGTCACTTTGATTGGTATAGAAATTTATTTTTATACTGTCGACTTAGATTTGGATCTTTGAGGTCACACACATTAGAGCTTACAATCTGATCGGATAGTTGATGAACAATTAAGAATCATTCTAGGGTTAAACAATCAATATGATTGATGTTTAACCTAGTGCAAGTATTGTAGGAAGATCAATTAGCAATTGGATTGCTAATTAACTTAATTTAATTAAGCCAATAGATTGATATTAAGTCTAATTAAATATAATTTAACTAGATTTGGTTTGGGCTTGATTGGATCAAGTTCAATTGATTTATTGGATAAGCCAAGTGCAAGGAAGAACTAATCCTAGTCTAACTAGGATTCGGATTAACCCAATTTTCTAATTTGATTAAAAAATAAATCAAAATTAAATCTAATTTAATTTGATTTAATTAAATCCTTAAATAGGTTAGAGCCTTATTTAATTGGATTGGTTTAATCTTGATTTTGTTTGGTTAAAAGATCTGGTTTGACCAAGTCAAAATAGAAACCCTAGTGTGACTAGGACTCCCTATCTCCTTGCGCCACCTTGGTCCCAACACCCTCCATACCTATTTTTTAGATATTTTTCTTGAAAAATCTCTTTCTTCCTAATTTCCATGCTCCCTCTCTTCCTTCAAGTCATATTTGGAAGTTAGGTGGAAGACCAAGTCAAAGGAGGAATTGGTTTTGCTTAGGATTCTATGAGATAGAATCTTTGTTGACCAAAACATCTTCCCTTGAGTGTCGCCCCCTTTTTTAATTAATTCTTCTCTTATTCTATAAAAATAATCTCCTTTTTTGTGCACCCTCCTTTGCTGGTCCATGCCAAAAATTATGGAGGAGGCGCCCAACAGTTGGGCGCCCCAACAACATTCCATGTTTGGATATTCCTAGTCTAGAAATTTGACCTAACTTGGACTCTTCTTTTTTTCTATTTATTGGATGAATTTTATTCTAATTTTTTATAAAATATAGATCTTTAGGAGAGGTTTAGGGTGTGCAAAAATCAGAAGAATAAGATCCTTGGGCATGGGGGTTCCATTGGCACCAAACTAGGTGTCTAGGTGAGAGAAGAGAGAAGAAGAAGAGGGTCTTCTTCTAGGACTGTTTTATTTTAAATTTCTCCTCCTTTCTTTTGAGTTTTTTTAAGAGAGTCTTAGATCAGAAAACTCTCATCTTCCTTCTCATATTTTGGAGAGTCCAAATTTTGAAGAAGGGAGTATTGGATTGACCATCGAAGAAGGATCAGCACAGTACTAGCATGCTGTGCTGATTTCCTACATCGAACTTCAGATCAAAGATCATAGGCTCATGTGGATGACTCCTAGTGGTCAAACACGTGTGCGACTCATGACTTCATCCTCAAGCCTGGATCAGTAAGTTAGAATATCTAAACTTGCTCAAGTAATAGATCTGATCTATAAACTTCATACCTGCATTTGATGTAGTGTAGATCTAGGTTGATTTGATCAATCTTTTTCTTATTTGATTTTAATTTTTGATTTAATATCATATCTTAATCATGTAATAGATCTAAGATCTAGATATTTATATATTTATTTAAATAAATATTTAATTTATTTAAGTTTTTCACTATAAGATCTTGAAAAAGTTTTCAAGATCTACCTGTAAAATCCTAGATCTGGTTCCTTCAATTGGTATCAAAGTTCGGATTCTTATTACATGATTTTTGTGCATGTCTAGATTATTTCTTAGATTAGATCTAATTTATAATCTAGTTATTAAATTTAGAATTAAAAAAAATAAAATATTTTAGATTGCACGGACTACCATAAGATTGTCCTGCTGTAAGGTTTACCCCTTATAGTGAATAGGTTGTCCTAGTACGTGCTGATCTAAAATATTGATCATAAAATTTTAGATTAAATTTAAAATATTTTTTGATCTGATTAAAAATATTTTAATCTAATTTCAATCATTATAAATATGTTAGATTTGATCTAGGGAGATTTATGATTGATTATTATTGAAACTGTTTCAATTACATGAACCTATTTAGATTAGATCTAAAATAGTTTTATATTTATTTTACTTGCATATTAATTATGAATCAAACATGCAACTTGATTGATAGAACCATATTATAAAAATATTTTATAAATATAAAAATTATTTTCGAAAAGCCGAACCCCAACCCTCAATCCAAAACTTAATTAAGAATTAAGAAGTTGATTGATTAGGATCTAGGATTGTGAATTGAAAATCTTAAGACACAAATCATAACACATTAGGTTAAATGGGTTAGTAGAGATTAGGTCCATTAATTGGGTTAGACCTAGGGTTAGATTAAAAAATGGACTTAATTAGAGAATTGACTAAATCTAATCAATTATTATCTTATATTAGATCAAGGATTCTTTAGATCAATTACAATAGTTGTAGTTGGTCAAGTCCATGTCTATAACAAGACCCAAGATGGACTTGATTCTTGGCTATGCGGTCTAGCACGAACTGTTAGGTTGATCTAATTGAAACTAGTTAAATCAGTTGGTGTCTAAGATAAATCAGATTAGTGGTTTTTAATTGGCAGCCCGCTTACCTGGCCATTTCAGATTGTGTCTAAGGCAAGGCCTGGCAGACCCTTCCACTAATCGAACTTACCTGACCTCTTGGTGAGATTATATTTTGATCGGAATGCTTGACTATTCAAGCTAATCCATGTCAGCTAGGTAAATCAGTTTGACTGATTTAGATGCTCCCAGATCAGCCTATTAATGGTCTCCCTTAAGCTGACTTGGTGAAGTTAGTGGGAGGATCATGACAAGCTGGTTAATCTGACCTACTCACTTCTATAAATAAATTTTCTAAAATTATTAAGTTTCTAAAATGAAATAGTTATATGATAACTAGATCATAGCCTCCCATTAAAGTGGATGACAATGGGTCCATCAGTTGGATAATCATTAGAGGCCCAAAGGCCAGGTGCTTATCGATTGATGGAATTATTATTCATTATATAATCTCTTGGATACATCTTTCTAAATGGTGGTCAGGTGGACCAACCAAAGTTGGGCCTGATCATTCATTAGTTGGATGGGCCAAGTATGGTCATGTTAATGGTTGGACCTAACTGGACCCTTTTCTGAGAAGGCCAAGGTCAATTAATCAAGGCCTGGGGCAAAATTTAATTACTGAAAATTATTTAGAGAAATAATTGGTTATGAACCTATCCTTAGATGTACATAGGTGGGCCAACCAAAGTTGGATTTATGTACAGTCTATGTGGATTCTAGTACCCACTAAGAAATTATACTAATTCCTCAAATTGGAGGTAGAGGCTACCAATTCAAATAAAATAGTGGAAGAAAGCTTTTGATTAAAGTCCAAATCTTTAAGTTTAATGAATCAATTACTAATTAGATTTTGGTTTTTCTTTATGTAGATATGGCCATTTTACTATTGCTTTGATCATTGTTGGATAATGATAAGTTGGTGGGACCCAACTTCGATAGTTGGTATTGAAAGTTAAAGATTGTCCTGGAGCATGAACGGATCCTAAATATGCTGATGGATCCTGCACCTGAAAAATCAGCTGCCAATGCACATGAAATAGTCAGAGACACTTATCAGAAGTGGCTCAGTGATCGAACCATGGTGTGCTACATTATGCTGGCTGCGGTGAGCGATGAGTTCAATCGCAAGTTTGAGATAGCTCAGCCAAACGAAATGCTTCAAGTGTTGGAGGATTCTTTTGGCACACCCAATGACATTGAGAGGCACAAGACTAGTTATGCCATCTTCAACGTTAGAATACGGGATGGTGCCTCTGTCACTGATCATGTATTATACATGATCGAGCTGATAGAGCGCTTGAGCAAGCTCGACTTTTTCTTACACAAACAACATGGGAAAGATGCAATACTGAACTCGCTACCTAAGTCTTATCTCCCATTTCTTACACATTATAGAATGTCAAAGCCTAAAGTAGACTACCATGGGTTACTGGGGTTACTTCAAAACTTTGAGAAGGATCACCAACTCCATAAGGAGTCAGTGAACTTAGTGGGAGGTTCGTCTTCTCGTTCTCAATCCTTTGAGAAAGGGAAGAAGAATAAGAAAAAGAAAGCCAAGAAGATGCATGTTCATGCTAGGACACCTATGTAGGCTCAGACCCCAAAGACCAAGCTTGATAAGAGTCAAGCTAAATGCTTCTTTTGTAAGAAGCAGGGGCACTGGAAGAGGAACTGTCCTCAACACATTGCCTCCTTGGATCCGAACAGACAGAGAAATAAGCAAGCTATTGCTGGGCAAGGTATTTATATGATAACTCCTTGTAATTTCTCTATTTGTGATATTACTGACTGGGTATTGGATACTGGTAGCCTTTACCATATTTACAATTCATTGTAGGGGTTACAGGTCAGTAGAAGATTCGAGCAAGACGAGAGATTCCTGAACGTTGGAGATGGAAGACTAGTTTCAGTTCTAGCTTTAAGAATTTTGAAACTTATATTTGAATCTCATATCGTTGTTCTTAGTGATTGTCATTTTTGTCCTAGTTTTTTTTAAATATCATTTCTGTAGGCCTTTTGGCCATGAACAATTATGAAATTTCAATAAAGAAATGAGTTTGTAATGTCATTATGAATGGTGTTACTGCTTTTTGTGGACAATTGAATAATGGTGTATATATATTATCACAATCTGTTAATATAGTCTATTTTACTAGCAAGCATCCTAGATTAGATAGTGTATTAGATATCTAATTATGGCACTATAGACTAGGTCATATAACAAGAACAGGATAAACAGGTTGACTCAAGAGGGAATCCTCGAAGTCAATGATTGTGAATCACTTCCAATCTGTGAGTCTTATCTTCTTGATAAAATGACCAAGTCATCTTTTACTGAAAAAGGTGAGAGAGTCAATGAGCTCTTAGGTCTAGTACATACTGATGTATGTGAACCAATGAGCATAAGTGCAAGAGGTGGATATGTCTACTTCATCACTTTCACAGATGATCTATCCAGATATGGATATGTCTATCTGATGAAACATAAGTCGAATTCTTTTGAAATGTTCAAACGATTCCAAAGTGAAGTAGAAAAATAAACTGAGAGGAGTATTAAAAATCTTTGGTCTGATCGAGGAGGAGAATACCTTTCTGATGATTTTCTCACATATCTAGGAGAGAATAGAATTCTCTTCCAATGGATTTCTCTTGAAATACCAAAGCATAATAGTGTGTCTGAAAGAAGGAATCGGACTCTGTTAGACATGGTCCGATCCATGATAGGATTTGTTAGCCTACCGATATCCTTCTGGAGATATACACTCAAAATGACTTATTATCTATTAAATAGGTTTTTAAGTAAATCTATAGTTAAAACCCCATATGAGATATGGATAGAGCGTAAGCCAGCACTTTCACATCTTAGGGTTTGGAGGTGTCCAGCTTATGTCAAACGATTAGTTACAGATAAACTTAGACCTAGCTCTGACAAGTGTACATTCATAGGATACCCAAAAGAGACCAAAGGATACTATTTCTACCATGCTGATGAACAAAAGGTGTTTGTTAGCCTTAGGGCAACCTTTTTGGTAAAAGAGTTTCTTAATGAAGAAACTATTACCTCTAAGATTGAACTTAATAAAGTTCAACAGGTAGAAAGTCTGACATAAAATATTGAACCTAAGTCGGATTTGATCAGATCAGATTCGAAGCCTAGTAAATCCATACCATTAAGGCGATCTGGTAGAGTACCCCACAATCTGGATAGATACTATAGATTCTTGATTTAGGATGGTGATCCCATCAAACTTGATAAGAACGATGAGGATCCAATCACTTATATGGATGTGATGCAGAGATCCAACTCTGAGAAATGGCTAGAAGCCATAAAATTCGAAATGAATTCTATGAAGATCAATGATGTATGGACATTAGTTAACCTACCTGAAGGGATAAAATCCATTCGATGTAAATGGATCTTCAAAAGGAAGAGGAGCACAAACGAAAAGGTGAAGACCTATAAAGCCTGTCTGGTTGTCAAGGGATATCGTCAATGTTATGGTATTGACTATGATGAGACGTTCTTTCCTGTAGTAATGCTCAAGTCCATTCGGATCATGTTTGCCATTGCTGCCCATTTGGACTATAAGATCTAGTAGATGGATGTGAAGACAGCTTTCTTAAATGGAGAGCCAAACGAAGAGGTGTATATGATACAACCTGAAGAATTCACATCCATAGATGAGTCGAAGGTGTGCAAGCTTCAGAGATCCATTTATGGATTGAAGTAGGCATCTTGAAGTTGAAACATGCATTTTGATAAAGTGATCAAAATGTATGGCTTTATTAAGAACGGAGAAAAACCCTGCATTTACAAATGGGCAAATAGTCCAGTAGTGGTATTTCTTATTTTGTACGTGGATGATATTCTCTTAATCGGGAATGATATCCCTGCACTATAAGGAATAAAAGTCTGGTTGTCATCACAGTTCTCCATGAAGAACTTGGGTAAAGCATCCTACATCCTAGGGATGAAGATCTATAGGGATAGATCTAAAAGGATGCTAGGTATATCCCAATCCACGTACATAGAAACTATGCTGAAGAGGTTCAGCATGGAGAATTCCAAAAAGAGCTATCTTCCGATAGGCCAAAAAATTTTTCTCTCTAAGAAGAATTGTCTGACAACTCCTGAAGAGAGAAAGCATATGAGTAGAATCCCATAAGCTTCGGCAGTGGGGTGTATTATGTATGCAATGACTTGTGCGAGATCAGACATGGCATACTCAGTTGGAGTGGTAAGTAGATATCAGTCTGATCCTAAAGAAAATCACTGGAAGATGGTTAAAACCATCCTTAAGTATTTGAGAAATACTAAGGACCAATGGTTGGTTTATGGTGAGTCAGATCTAAAGCTCGTGGGATTTACAAACTCCAACTTTCAATCTAACCATCATGATAGTAAAAGTATGTTGGGATATATTTTTACACTAAATGGTGGAGCCATCTGCTGAAATGTTCCAAGCAGCATATAGTGACTGACTCTATTTGTGAAGCAGAATACATGGCAGCATCAGATGCAGCAAAGAAAGCTATGTAGCTGAGGAAGTTCATCATCGAGCTCGAAGTAGCACCCTCCATTGATGGTCCAATCCTACTCTACTGCGATAGCACAAGTACCATAGCTCAAGCAAAGGAATCGAAGGCACACTAGTGAACAAAGCACATTCTGCATTGCTTCTATTTGATCCATGAGATCGTGGATCGTGGTGATGTCGACCTTCAAAAGATTGATGGAAAGAAGAACCTAGCCGATCCCTTCACTAAAGCCCTGGCAATCAAGGAGTTCGACAACCATAAATCGAAGATAGGTATTAAATACTATGCCAAGTGGCTTTAAGACAAGTGGGAGTTGTTGAAAATTATGTTCCAAAGCCAATCGTCAGTCTGTTGATGGTTGACATATTGTAATTGATTTATTAATTAATAAAAAATATTTTGGCATCTTTTTTCATCATAAGTTTACATCTTCTAATGAACTCCATTATTGTGATAAAGTCCTTAGGACTGTTTAGTTTTGATAAAGAGAGGATTTATCGATTAGTACTTAAATGTGTTCACGACCAAATGATAGGCTGTTAATTAGGACAACAATGTCTATCGAGCATAGATCGCTATATGCCATATATGTTGGTTATCCTCTTAATCAAGAAGTGTGGAGACACTGGTATGGTATATAGGTGAGATGTACGAGTACATCATCATTGAATATGACCAACTCTAGAGCATTCTACTATGGAGAATGTCTCTGATGGGATATAGGTATAAGTATTCCTTAGACTTGAGATCACCTCAGTGACTTATAAGCAACTCACTATGTTTTTATACCAGACTAACTAAATTTTTATTTTGATAATGGAAGGCTTCTGGGCACAGTCAAGTACTTATGAAGTCGGAGTGTGATCAAGATAGAATTGACCACTCCAAGAGTTGGAGAAGAATGTATCATTGTATTTCAATATAGCAAAACCTTGGCCAGAATAATCCATCAGATGGATTTAATATTTTGAAATACAATGTAGACAACTTGATTAGAGCTGACAATTAAACTGTGATATGTCCTATGAGCATTGTGGTCAAGGGGATGAATTATATGAAAGCTATATCCGCATGGGTTCTAAGGATGGTGTTCTACACCTTCGACCTATTCGACCGTCGGGTATCATTGATAGATGGTCACTTTGATTGGTACAAAAATTTATTTCTATACTATCGACTTAGGTTCAAACCTATGAGGTCATACACATTAGAGCATACAATCTGGTCGGATGGTTGATCAATGATTAAGAATCGTTCTAGGATTAAACAATCAATATGATTAGTGTTTAACCTAGTGCAAGTGTTGTAGGAGGATCGATTAGCAATTAGATTGCTAATTGACTTAATTTTATTAAGCCAATAGGCTGAGATTAAGTCTAATTAAATATGATTTAATTAGATTTAGTTTGGGCTTGATTGGATCAAGTCCAATTGGTTTATTGGATAAGCCAAGTGCAAGGAAGAACTAGTCCTAGTCTAACTAGAACTCAGATTAATCCAATTTTCTAATTTGATTAAAAAATAAATTAAAATTAAATTTAATTTAATATAATTTAATTAAGTTCTTAAATGAATTAGGATCTTATTTAATTAGGTTGGTTTAATCTTGATTTTTTTTGATTAAAAGATCTTATTTGACCAAGTCAAAATAGGAGTCCTAGTGTGACTAGGACTCCCTATCTCCTTGCGCCATCTTGGTCCCAATGCCACCCATACCCATTTTTTAGATATTTTTCATGGAAAATCTCTTTCTTCCTGATTTCCACGCCCCCTCTCTCCCTCCAAGTCATATTTGGAAGTTAGGTGGGAGACCAAATCGAAGGAGAAATTGGTTTTGCTTAGGATTCTATGAGATAGAATTCTTGTTGACCAAAATATCTTTCCTTGAGTGCCACCCTCTCGTTTAATTAATTCTTCTCTTATTCTATAAAAATAATCTTCTTTCTTGTGCACCCTCCCTTGCTGGTCCATGCCAAAAATTATGGAGGAGGCACCCAAGAGTTGGGCGCCCCAACAATTTTTCATATTTGGATATTCCTAGTCTAGAAATTTGACCAAATTTGGACTCTTCTTTTTCCCTATTTATTGGATTCATTTTGTTCTGATTGTTTTGTGGAATATAGAGCTTTGGGAGATGTTTGAGGTGTGCAAAAATCAGAGGAAGAGGATCCTTGGGTGTGGGGGTTCCATAAGCACCAAACTAGGTGTCTAGGTGAGAGAAAAGAGAAGAAGAAGACGGTCTTCTTCTAGGGCTATTTTATTTTTAATCTCTCCTCCTTTCTTTTGATTTTTTTTGAGAGAGTCTCAGATCAGCAAACTCTCATCTTTCTTCTCATATTTTGGAGAGTCCAAATTTTGAAGAAAAGAGCATTGGATTGATCGTCGAATAAGGATCAGCACAATACTAGCATGCTGTGCTGATTCCTGCATCGAACTTCAGATCAGAGATCGTAGGCTTGTGTGGATGACTCCTAGAGGTCGAATGTGTGTGCAGCTCATAATTTCATCCTTAAGTCTGGATCAGTAAGTTAGAACGTCTAAACTTGCTCAGGTAATAGATTTGATCTATAAACTTCATACCTGCATTTGATGTAGTGTAGATCTAGGTTGATTTGATCAACCTTTTTCTTATTTGATTTTAATTTTTAATTTAATATCATACCTTAATTATATAATAGATCTGAGATCTAGGTGTTTACATATTTATTTAAATAAATATTTGATTTATTTAAGTCTTCTGTTGTAAGATCTTGAAAATATTTTCAAGATCTACCTGTAAAATCCTAGATCCAATTTCTTTAGAATTTTGTGCTGATTTTGTATGAGGTTACAGACCATTGAGAGAGCTTTGGGGTGTGTAAAAATTAGGAAGAGAGAGTCCTTGGGCATTGGGGTTTCATAGATACCAAACTAGGTATCTAGGTGAGAGCAAAGAGAAGAAGAAGAGGGTCTTCTTCTAGGGTTGCTGTGTTCACCTCTTTCCTTCCTTCTTTGAGTTTTCTGAGAGTGTCTCACATCTGAAACATCCTCTCTTCCTTCTCCTCTTTGGAAGAGTTCAAATCAAGAAGAAGGAGGCATCTAATTGATCGTCAAAGAAAGGTCAGCATAGTACTAGCATACTGTGCTAATTTCCTGCATCAGAACTTTTGATCGTGATTCGTGGGCTCATGTGGATGACTCCTATAGGCCGAATATTTGTGCGGCTCACAACTTCATCCTCAAGCCCAGATCAGTAAGTTAGAATATCTAACTTGCATAGGTAATAGATTTGATCTATTATTTTCATACCTACATTAGATGTAGTATATTTACATGTTGATGTGATCAACATGTTTTAGTTTCTTCATTATATTTTTAATTTTTAATTTAATGATATGCCATGATCATATAATAGGTCACTAGATGTAGGATATTATCTAATATTTAAAATTAATTTTTATTAATTTTTATCTTTCGTTGCCTGATCTTGAAAAAGTTTTAAGATCTAGTCCTAAAACCTTAGATCTATTTCCTTCAATTGGTATTCGAGCTAGATTATTTATTACATGATTATTTATACATATTTAGATTATTTATTAGATTAGATCTAATTTATAATCTAATTATTAAAACTAAAATTAAAAAATCATGATCACATGAATTGTGATAAGGTTATCCTACTGTAAGGTTTACCTCTTACAGTGGAGAGGTTATCCTAGTTCGTGTAGATCTATTATTAATCATAAATTTGTTAGATATGGTCTAGATTAATTTATGATTTATTAGATTTAAAAGATATTTAAATTTAAAAATAAAATTATTTATTTGTATATGGTTCTCATGCAAGGAACCATAGATTGATTTGCTAAAACTAGTAGAGCCTGCTCGAGCTTAAATCGAGTTGGCTCAGGGCTGATTCGAGCCAGCTGTCTCAAGTAGATAGAACCAGTGCTCGGGCGATACATATTCAAGCCAGCTCGACTTCAATGAAGAGCCAGCTCGACCATGATGTATTCACCCGACGAATTTGCACAGTTCATAGTTAAAACTATTTCAATTATATGAACCTATTTTAGATTAGATCTAAAGTAGTTTCATACTTATCTTACTTGCATATTGATTATGAATCAAACATGCCACTTGGTTGGTAGAACCATGTTATAAAAATATTTTACAAACATAAAAATTATTTTCAAAAAGCCGAATCCCAACCCTCAACCCAAATACTTAATTAAGAATTAAGAAGTTATTTGATTAGGATCTAGGATTGTAAATTAAAGATCCTAAGATACAAATCATAACATATTAGGTTAAATAGGTTTGTAGGAATTAGATCCATTAATTGGGTTAGATTAAAAAATAAACTTAATTAGAGAATTGACTTAATCTAATTAATTGTTGTCTTAAATTAGATCAAGAATTTTCTAAATCAATTACAATAGTTATAGTTGGTTAAGTCCATGTCTTTAATAAGACCCAAGATAAACTTAATTCTTAGCTACATGGTCTAGCATGAAATATTAGGTTGATCTAATTGAAACTAATTAAATCAATTTATGTCTAAGATAAATCAGATCGGTGGTCTTTAATTAGCAGCCTACTTACCTGATCATTTTTTATGGTGTCTAAGGCAAGCTTTGGTAGATCCTCCCACTGATCGAACTTACCTGGCCTTTTAGTGAAATTATGTTTTGATCAGATCACTTGACTATTCGAGCTGACCCATGTCAGCTAGGTAAATCAGTATGACTGATTTAGGTGCTCCTAAACCAGCCTATTAATGATCTCCCTTAAGCTGACTTAGTGAAGCCAGTGGGAGGATCATGACATATTGGTTCATCTGACCTTTTCTTATCTTCAAATTAAATCCTCTAAAATTATTAGGTCTCTAAAATAAGATAGTTATTGTGATAACTAGATCATAGCCTCCATTAAGTGGATGACAATGGGTCCATTAGTTGGATAATCATTAGAGGCCCAAAGGCCTGGTATTTATCGGCTAATGAAATTATCATTCATTATATGATTTCTTGACTGCATCTTTCTAAATGGTAGTTAGGTTAGCCAACCAAAGTTGGGCCTAATCATTCATTGATTAGATCGATCAAGTATGGTCATGTTAATGGTTGGACATAATCGAACCTTTTTAGTGGAGGCCAAAGCCTACTAATTAGGGATTGGAGCAAAATTTAATTACTAAAAATTATTTGGAGAAATAATTGATTATGAACCTATCCTTAGATGTACATGAGTTGGCCAACCAAAGTTGGAATCGTATGCAGTCCATGTAAATTCTAGTATCCACTAAGAAATTAGAGTAATTCCTCGAATTAGAGATAGAGGCTATCAATTCGAATAAAATAGTGGGAGCACCTTTTGATTAAAGTCTAAATCTTTAGGTTTAATGAATCAATTACTAATTGGGTTATAGTTTTTTTTCATGCAGATATGGCCATTTTTCTATCGCTCCAATCATTGTTAGACAATGATAAGTTGGTGGGATCCAACTTCGATAGCTGGTACCAAAAGTTAAAGATAGTTCTAGAGCATAAACGAATCTTATATATGCTGACGGATTCTGCACTTGAGGAGCCAGCTACCAATGTACATGGAACAGTTAGAGATACTTACCAAAAGTGGCTCAGTGATCGGACTATAGTGTGCTGCATCATGTTGGCTATCATGAGCGACGAGTTCAGTCGCAAATTTGAGACAACTCAGCTAAAGAACATGCTTCTTTTCTTCCATTTCTCATTCATTTCAAAATGATAAAGCCTGAAGTAGACTACCATGGGTTACTAAGATTGCTTTAGAACTTTAAGAAGGATCACCAACTCCACAAAAAGTCAATGAACTTAGTGGGAGGCTCATCTTCTAATTCTCAATCCTTTAGAAAAGGAAAGAAGAACAAGAAGAAGAAAGCTAAGAAGATCCTAGTTCAGGCAGGGACATCTATGCAGGGCTAGACTAGAAAGATCAAGCTCAATAAAAATCAAGTTGAATGTTTTTTTTGCAAGAAGCAGGGGCATTGAAAGAGAAACTATCCTCAGTACATTGCCTCTCTAGATCCGAATAGGCAGAGAAAGAAGCAAGCTATTGCTGGGCCAGATATTTATATGATAATTTCTTATAATTTTTCTATTTATGATATTACTAATTGGATATTGAATACCGATAGCCCTTACCATATTTGCAATTCATTGCAAGGATTGTAGGTCAGTAGGAGATTCAAGCAAGATGAAAGATTCCTGAACATTGGAGATGGAAGACCAATTTCAGTTCTAGTTTTAGGAATCTTGAAACTTATATTTGAGTCTCATACCATTGTTCTTAGTGATTATCATTTCTATCCTAGTTTCTTTTAAAATATTATTTCTATAGACCTTCTGACCAAAAATGATTATGAAATTTCAATAAAGAAATAAATTTGTAATATCATTACGAATGGTGTTACTATTTTCTATGGACATTTGAACAATGGTGTGTATATGCTATCACAATCTATTAACGTAGTCTATTTAACTGGCAAGCATCCTATATTAGATAGTGTGTTAGATATCTATTTATGGCACTATAGGCTAGGTCATATAAATAAGAACAGGATAAACAAGTTGACTCAAGAGGAAATTCTCGAAATTAGTGATTGTGAATCACTTCCAATCTGTGAGTCCTGTCTTCTTGGTAAAATGATCGAGTCATATTTTACTGAAAAAGGTGAAAGAGCCATCGAGCTCTTAGGTCTAGTAATATTGATGTATGTAAACCAATGAGTACAAATGCCAGGGGTGGATATTTCTACTTCATCACTTTCATAGATGATCTATCCAAATATGGATATGTTTATCTGATGAAACACAAGTCAGATTCATTTGAAATATTCAAACGATTTCGAAGTGAAGTAGAAAAATAAATCGAAAAGAGTATTACAACTCTTCGATCTGATCGAGGAGAATACCTTTTCGATGAGTTTCTCACATATCTAAGAGAGAATGAAATTCTCTCCTAATGGACTTCTTTAGGAACATCACACCATAATGGTGTGTTTGAAAGAAGGAATCAGACTCTGTTAAACATTATCCGATCCATGATGGATTTTGCCAGCTTGCCGATATTTTTTTGGGGATATGCACTCGAATCGGCTTGTTATTTATTAAATAGGGTTTCAAGTAAGTCTATAGTTAAAAGTCTATATGAGATATGGATAAGGCGTAAGCCAGCACTTTCACACCTTAGGATTTGGGGGTGCCCAGCTTATATCAAACAGTTAGTTATAGATAAACTTGGACTTAGGTCTAACAAGTTCACATTTATAGGATACCCAAAAGAGACCAAATGATACTATTTCTACCATGCTGATGAATAAAAGATGTTCGTCAACCTTAAGACAATCTTTTTGGAAAAGGAGTTCCTTGGTGAAGGAACTATTGCCTCTAAGGTTGAACTTGATGAAGTTCAATAGGTAGAAAAACTAACATCTATAGCTAAACCTAATTTGGATTTGATTAGATCATATTTGGAGCCTAATATACCAACATCATTTAGATGATCCGGTAGAGTACCATATCATCCGGACAGATACTATGGTTTCTTGGTCTGGGGTGATTCCATCGAACTCGATGAGAATGATGAGGATCCAATCACTTATATGGATGCTATGCAGAGATCCAATTCTGAGAAATCACTTAAGGCCATGAAATCTGAAATAGAGTCTATGAAGGTCAATAATGTGTGGACATTGGTTGACCCACCCAAAGGGATTAAATTTATTGGGTGTAAATGGGTCTTCAAAAAGAAAAGGAGCGCAGATGGAAAGGTGGAGACCTATAAAGTCCATCTCGTTGCCAAGGGGTATCATCAATGTTATGGTATTAACTATGACGAGACGTTCTCTCCTATGGTAATGCTCAAATCCATTCGGATAATACTTGCAATAGCTGTCCATCTGGACTGTGAGTCTGGCAGATGGATGTTAAGATAGTTTTTCTAAATGGAGAGCTGATCGAAGAGGAGTATATTATACAACCTGAGGGGTTCACATCCACAGATGAGTCCAAGGTGTGCAAGCTTCAGAGATCCATTTATGGATTGAAGCAAGCATCTCAGAGTTGGAACATGCATTTTAATAAAGTGATCAAAATATATGGCTTCGTTAAGAACGAAGAAGAGTCCTATAATTACAAATGGGCAAATAGTTCAATAGTGGTATTTCTTATCTTGTACATATATGACATTCTTTTAATCAGGAATGACATCCCCGCACTGTAGGGAATAAAAATCTAGTTGTCATCATAATTCTCCATGAAGGACTTGGGTGAAGCATCCTACATCCTAAGAATGAAGATCTATAGGGATAGATCTAAAAGGATGCTTGGGTTATCCCAGTCTACGTACATAGATACTGTGCTGAAGAGGTTCATCATAGAGAATTCTAAAAAAGACTATCTTCCGATAGGCCATGAAATTTCTCTCTAAGAAGGATTGTTCGATAACTCCTGAAGAAAGAGAGCATATGAGTAGAGTCCCATATGCTTCGGTAGTGGGATCTATCATGTATGCTATAACATGTACGAGACCATACATGGCATACTCACTAGAAGTGGTGAGTAGATACCAGTCTGACCCTAAAAAAAACTACTAGAAAGTGGTTAAAGCCATCCTTAAGTATTTGAAAAATACTAAGGACCAATGGTTGGTTTATGGTAAGTCAAATCTGAAACTTGTGGGGTTTACAAACTCTAGCTTTCAATCTGACCATGATGATAGTAGAAGCATGTCGGGATATATCTTTACTCCAAATGGTGGAGCCATCTACTGAAAGAGTTCCAAGCAGCATACTATGGCAGACTCTGTTTGCAAAGTAGAGTACATCGCAGCATCAGATGCCATGAAGAAAGCTGTGTGGTTGAGAAAGTTTATCACCGAGATCGGAGTAGCACCCTTCCTAGATGGTCTGATCTTGCTCTACTACGACAGCACTGATGCCATAGCTCAAGTGAAGGAACCAAAGGCACACCAACGGATGAAGCACATCCTACACCGCTTCCATCTGATCAGGGAGATCATGGATCGATGTGATGTTGATCTTTAAAAAATCGATGGAAAGAAGAACCTAGCCGACCCCTTCACTAAAGTCTTAGTGATAAAGGAGTTCGACAATCACAGGTCGAAGATGAGTATTAGATACTATGCCGAGTGGCTTTAGGATAAGTGAAAGTTATTGAAAAATATATTCCAAAATCAATCATCAGTCTATTGATAGTTATACTACATTATAATTATAATTAATTTATTAATTAATAAAATATATTTTTGGCATTTTCATCATAAAATATTCATCTTCTAACGAACTTCATTATTTTGAAGTTCTTAGGATATTTAGCTTCGATAAAGAGAGAATTTATCGATTAGTCCTTAAATCTGTTCATGATCAAATGATAGATTGTTAATTAGAATGACAGCGTCTATCGAGCATAGGTCACTGTATGCCATATAGGTTGGTTGTTCTCTTAACCAAGTAGTGTGGAGACACTGGTATGGCATACAGGTAAGATGTATGGGTACAACGTCATTGAACGTGATCAATTCTAGAGCATTCTACTGTAGAGAATGTCTCTAATGGGATATAGGTATAAGTATCTCTTAGATCTAAGATCATCTCAGTAACTTGCAAGTAACTTACTGTGCTTTGGTACTGGACTAACTAAATTTTTAATTCAGTAATGGAAGACTTCTGGGCACAGTCAAGTACTTGCAAAGTCGGTTTGTGATCAAGATGGGATTGACCACTCCAAAAGTTGGAGAAGAATGTAACACTGTATTTTAATATAGCAAAACCTTGGCCAAGATAATTCATCATATGGATTTGATATTTTGAAATACAATATAGAAAACCTGATCAAAGTTGACAGTTGAACTTTGAGGTGTCCTATGAATATTTTGGTTAAGGAGATGAATTATATGAAAACTATATCCACATGGGTTCTAAGGATGTTGTTCTATACATTCGACCTATCCAGCCATCGGGTATCATTGCTAGATGGTTACATTAATTGGTATAGAAATCTGATCTTATGCTATTGGCTTAGGTTCAGACCTATAAGGTCACACACATTAGAGCTCATGATCTGATCGGATGGTTGATCAATGATTAAGAATCGTTGTAGGATTAAACGATCAATACGATTGATGTTTAACCTAGTGCAAGTGTTGCAAGAGGATCGATTAATAATTAGATTACTAATTCACTTAATTTAATTAAACCAGTAGATTGAGATTAAGTTTAATTAAATATAATTTAATTAGATTTAGTTTGGACTTAATTGGATCAAGTCCAATTGGCTAATTGGATAAGCCAAGTGTAAGAAAAAAACTAGTCCTAGTTCAACTAGGACTTAGGTCAACCCAATTTTCTAATTTGAGTAAAAAATTAGATTAGAATTAAATTTAATTTAATCTAATTTAATTAAGTTATTAATTAGATTAGGACCTAATTTAACTTGATTGATTTGATTTTAATTTAATTTGATTTTAGAAACCACTTTGATCAAGTCATAGATGGAATCCTAGTAAAACTAGTATTCCACCTTGCGCCATCTTAGCCCCCCACACCCCATGCCCTCTTTCTCCCTTATTTTGTGCAACAAAAATCTCTCTCCCAGGCCTTCTCATGCATGCCCTCCTCTCCTCTCTATCTCATATGGAAATTAGGTGGTGGACCAAGTCAAAGAAGGGAATTTATTTTGGTTTCAAATCCTATGAGATAGTGTTTTGAAAAACCAAAACTCCTCTTCCCATGTGTGTCGCCTTCCTATTTTCTCTCTATTTTTCATGGTAAAAAGGAAAAGGTTTTAGGTGATTTTCTTAGATGGTCAATGCCTAAAATTTTGGAGAAGCCGTCCAAGAGTTGGAGGCCCCTTGACTTGCCCAAATTAGACATTCCTTGTCTAGTTTTTAACCTAAACAAGAACTCTTCTTTTCCTATATATTAAGAATGAATTTTGGGCTGATTTTATGTGAGGTTACAGACCATTGAGAGAGCTTTGGGGTGTGTGAAAATCAGGGAGAGAGAGTCCTTAGGCATTGGGGTTTCATAGACACCAAACTAGGTGTCTAGGTGAGAGCAAAGAGAAGAAGAAGAGGATCTTCTTTTAGGGTTACTGTGTTCACCTCTTTTCTTCCTCCTTCATTGAGTTTTATGAGAGTGTCTCATATCTGAAATCTCCTCTCCTTCTTTTCTTTAGAAGAGTCCAAATCAAGAAGAAGGAGGCATCTGATCGACTGTCAAAAAAGGATCAGCATAGTACTAACATACTATGCTGATTTCTTGTATCAAGACTTCTGATCGTAATTCGTGGGCTCGTGTGAGCTACTCCAAAAGGCCGGATGCGTGTACGGCTCATAACTTCATCCTCAAGCCTGGATCAGCAAGTTAGAATGTCTAACTTACACAGGTAATAGATCTGATCTATTATTTTCATACCTGCATTAGATGTAGTGTATTTACATGTTGATGTAATCAACATGTTTTAGTTTCTTCATTATGTTTTTAATTTCTGATTTAACGACATGCCATGATTATGTAATAGGTCACTAGATCTAGGATATTCTCTGATATTTAAAATTAATTTTGATTAATTTTAGTCTTCTACTACCTGATCTTAAAAAAGTTTCAAGATCTAGTCTTGAAACCCTAGATCTATTTTCTTCACATCATGGTATATATTATCTTTCATTTTATTTTATTTTTATTTTATTTTATATATATTTATAATATCATTATTTTTATATATTTTTTTTAGATGGATCTGGGAGAGAACGCCCAAGATGCGAACCCACAATAGTATAAGATATGTGGCAAATGCGTGAGGGCGAGAAAATTATTGTGAAGTGCAATCAGCTAGGTCAACTAGTTAAGAAAGCTGTAAGCTTATTGACTTCACTTTTGGAGACTGTTGCTCAAAGGCCTCAGCTATGTCCATTGGGCTATGCAAAATAGAATGACATGCTTCCAACATATAAAGTTGAGCTCCTCCGAGTTATAGAGGTAATGAATTAAATTTCATACTATGTATTAATTATTAAATATTTATATAATTTATTTGATTTAATTTTTTTTGTAGAGCAAGTTTGTTCTCCCTCCATCCACTCATAATTTTGTAATGAAGTCTCTCAACCCCAAATGGAAAGAATATAAAGCACAATTGAAGAGGGACTATATAAAACAAGGTATGACAAAGGAGGAGGTTGCTAGGAATTGTCCTTCTGATGTATACCCTCATCAGTGGATGGAGCTGGTTCATTATTGGTTCTCCAAGAGGGCACAGGTAGATTATTGGTTCATTATCTTTTTTTTTAATATTTTATAAAATATTGATTTATATCATATATTATATATTATATATATAATAAGTTATTTACTTTATTTTATAGACTTATTCTACTATTGGTAGAGCTGCACGAGCAGCTCAGTCTGTTCCCTATATATCAGGGTCGAAGAGTTATGCACGACTCTGATAGAAGTTTGTATATTTCTTAAACTTTCATAATTAATCTAAAATTTTTATGTTGAAATATTTATATAACTAACATCATTATGTATCGTGGACCATACATGTATCATGAATCTCATATTTTTTTAAAATTGTTATAACTATTTGCTTAAAATTTAAATTATTTGTGTAGGTGGATGTGCATGGGAGGGAATTCGGTAAAATAGAGTTTTACTGGATGACTCATATTCATCATGATGGTACTTTTGTTTGGGATGAGTCGAAAGATTTTTATGTATGGCATTATTTATATTCTATTTTGTGCAATGATTTTAGTTTAATTTTGTTAGCTATTAATATATAACTCTTATTTTTAAAATAAATATAAAAGAGGGCTACATCTCTCATTATAGAGTATGAGGACGAGTCCGCAACATCTACGAGCAGAGCCATATCGAGGCCAAGGTATTCACAGAGTTGATGGGATCAGAGTGCTACGGCTGAGTGAGGGATTATAGAGTAGGAGTCACCCCCACTCAGTTATCTAAGGTGAGTAGATATACGCAGAATACTGTAGCAGATGCTCAGAATTCACGCGTTCGCAGACTCAAGGTTGAAATATAGGAGATTAGATAGAATCATGCCGCTGAGATGGAGGAGATGCGATAGAGCCGTGCCAAGATGCAGGCCATGAGAGAGCAGATTGATCGGCTTACATCTTTATTAGAGATGTATGGCCCATCTCGGGTAAACACATATTATTAAATATATATTTTTATATTAATTTAATGATCTATATATTTTTATATATAGATTAGCAAATCAAGCTTTTTATATATTTCTTATAGACTCCTGGCACATCAGGCACCCATCGAGACAGTGGTACGTCACGTGGAGACAGCAATAACCATTCGCCTACAGATTGACATCATTTTATTTTTGTTATAGCCCTATATTTTCTGTATGCTTTTAGTTTGTTGAACTTTTGATTGTAATGGACCATTAGTACTTTATTTTTATTTATATAAAATAATATCTTTTGATTAAATTTGATATTAATATTTGATTTTGGTGTGAATTATAGTAATTATATAGATTTATGTTTTAATAATTGATATAATTTTGTATAGAAATTTTTATATTTATATTTTTTGTATATTTTTTTCTATTAAAAAAATTGACGATGCTTATAAGCATCGTTAATAAACATATTAACGATGCTTATAAGCATCGCTAGTATATTATTTAGCAACGCTTCTAAAAGCATCTCGATAAAAAGCAGGAGTCTTTATCATTAAAGATGCTAAAAAGTATTGATAAATTTTAAATTTACGATACTTTAAAGCATCATCATAAATTATTACGATGCTTTTTAAAAGTATTAGTGCTTTTCGTCTCCACTCTTACATATGCAATGCTTTTATGACATTTTATGAAGCATCATCATTATTTTTGTCGATGCTTTTTAGCATCATTAGAAATCAATTTTAGCGTCGTCTATTACCATTTTTACTATAGTGATCGTATGTTTCTTATGCAAAAATGGTGTCAGCACGATTGGACTTATATCATATAATACAGGGCCTCAGAATTAAATAGCTATGCTTGGAAAGTGATTCAAAGGTGGTGAAATCAATGCATAGCATCTCCAACCCAATGTAGGCATCATAAATCCCCTTTGTTTCCGGGTATCATGGCTTCGAAAGCTTCATATATATCCTTCATGCCTTCTTATGTTTACGAGGAAGCCAACCAAGCGGTTGATTATTTCGCTAACACTGGTTTATCGGGTGATTCTTACCGGAGAAGAGCAACTATAAATTAAGCTCTTCACTTGCTCTGTCACTGCCTTCTACTTTTGTTTTGATCTGATCTTAGCTGAAGCATCCATTTTGGAGTTCCAAGCTTTCTTTTGTATCTACTGCTTATAGATCTATTTATATACTCTTGATATCAGGTTGTTTATATTATGAGGTCTACTTCCATTTTGTTAGATTGTCACTGATATGATACCTTATTTATTACTGTAGTAATGCGCTTCTTCAAGCAATAAATATATGTATAACACTAAGACATTACATATCATTTAGATGCATGTGGGTCTATGCATACAAAAAATAATTAGTTAGACCACTTGTTCGGTAATGTTCAAAATTCATAAAGTTTGTTAAATATTATATTCAGCTTGAACAATTTCTTCATACCAATGCCCAAAGTAGTCATCTAATAGCTTGGATTTCATCATTTAGTGATTTAATGTTCGAAGAAGGGACACTAAATATCCAACAGTTCTAGCTGTACAAGATTCCAATACATCAAGAAATCCAAAATTTTGAGTATTCAAGTATCTCCAACCACAATAATTCCATTATACTTATACTAGTCAATCCTAAAAGGATATCAATTAACGGTGTGATTGTTTTTTGCTTTTCTGTTTTAAAACAAAGCCCTCTTGTGAATTTTAAAGTAAAAAGGACTTTCTAGAAATGATACATGTTTGATGACATCAATTCAAAAATGTGGAGAGAAGTCAAAAGGTCACTTTCAATAGAAGCTAGAAAAGTAACTTTTGGCCTTGTCTCCTTGTCTTTCTAATTTATGAAGCCTATTCAAAAAAATATATGCCAAAATATAATATATAAATAATTGCATTTTATTTGAGAACTTAAGTGAAAATGCTTTTTTCTTGTGATTGAAATTTTAAAAAGAAAAAAAAAACTCTAAACACACACTAAACACATATTGTGCACCTCAATCAAGTCTATATTGGTGTCAAATATTTCTTCTAGAACTCCGAAAAATTTTGACAACAAAAACTACATGGTGAAGAAAAAAAAACACCAAGGGTTTATCTGGATGTACAACTAAATAATCATATTTCATTATTCTACATATTCTTTAAAGTTATAAATTATTATTTTATCATACTTAATATTTAGTTGTATAAGAAAATCTCATGAAAGTCCTAAAATCATGAAATTAAAAATTTTTATTTAACATAATTTCTTAAAATCATAATTTTCTCTCTTTATCATCTCGTACCTCTTTCTTTTTAGATCCTTAATGTTCTTGATTACCAAATAACTTTTAAAGAAATCTCAATTTTGAAATTCAAAAATCAAAAAAAAAAAATCATAAGTTTGAAATTGATCAATTTCTCCCAATGAATCCCGAAACAAGTTTAAGGCCCAAGAACAAAGGCAAATTAGGAATGATTTAGCTAGCTTATTCTCAGCTACCAATGGCCAACATAAGGAGATCTTTTGGTTGGTTACGTTGCGATCAATATTTTAAATACCATGGAATAGGGCCATCCTGATTTTCCATGGAATAAGATGACCTACACATAAATAGTAGGAATAGTGGATATGCTATCCTATCCTAGGCCATTTCCTAACCTATTCTATTGCGACACTTAGGATGTCGCCCCATCCCTTAGAGACAATAAGATGCCCCACATGGTCCACCGATGCTTAAAACCTTGGTTGCAATAACTGGATCCAGATTTGTTACTGCGAGTCATGTGATCCTCTATATCCTTAGTTTATAACAAGTAAATCTTATTCTATTTGTATGGTGGTAGTCTTACGCATCAATCTATGAACCATCAAATTTGTGAATGTTTTACCACCTACCATCAACCTCTATGAATTGATAGTTATTTATATGAGAAAACAATACAAGCAATAGAAAAATTTGTGATCAAACACCAGGAACTTTACCTAAAAGTTTTCCCACCAAAACATTTCTTCCCTAAGATTGTAGTATACTACACCATATTTTATTTAAAAGGAAAAACCAAATGAACATGCTTCCTTGAACCTCAAACCTTTTAATAAAATCTTGGGAAATTCAAGTGTCACCCCTTTTAGCTCGGACAATTTTCACATATATCTCTCTTCTTTAAAAATTTTTGTTTGTATCATTTGGGTTACGAAAGTGATCCAATATGGTCTTACGACCCATGAAGCAATCTGCCATTTCAAAAGATAAAAATGCCCTCACCCTCTTCAACTTTCTTCGAAGTTCATTCTGCCACCATAGATGGCACAAGATCTTATGAGACTCAAGGTAGGATCTTGATATATTGTAATAGAATTTATAGGATGGTGCTTTGAAATATTCATGTTGCCCAACAAGACAACCCAAGAGAGGGGGGGTGAACTGGGTTTTTCAAAACTTAAAATAAGTTAGATGCTGTTTTCAAAAATAAGTGATGTGATGGTGTATGCTTTAGTTTTAAGTATACAGAAATGCAGAATGTAAATGCAATGGAATGAAGTAAACAAAGCAATCACAAACACTAAAAAATTAATAGTGAATTGGTGCCCTTTGCACCTACGTCCACTCCCCAAGGCCCACTTGAAAATTTCACTATAATCTCTCCAAGAATACAGTCGGATAGTTTTACAAAGCTTACTATCCAAAACTTAGTTGATTTTTACACTGGCACCAACCATAACCAATCTCTAAGCCAATCCTTGACTTACAATCCAATTTTCAGGCTTGAATAAGCCTTTCTTTTAGCTTCAAAATCCTATTGAAGCTAAGTTGCAAGAAAAAGAAAAGTTGAATAATAAAAATGAACAAAAAGCTCCTTTGATGAGCAAATGAGTCAATGAAGCTTTTTGGAGTCTTCTTAGAGGAAGGATTTTAAACTGTTTGAGCTTATCTTCTTACCGAATGGAATCACTTGATTTTATGTTTCTTGGAGTTGGGAGTGGAATGCACTCTTTTCAAGGCTCTTTTGATTCTTTCTCTTAATTTTTTGATTCCTTTCAAATGATCTTATCGTTATGTTACTTCCTCTAGATGTTTTATAGGTGATTTTCCACATTTGGGAGGCTGGAGAATCCTATTTGACCATTGAACCAAATCTGCATAGTTTTGGACAGTCTGCAGAAACTAGCCATTGAAGCTCGAGTCAACTCGAGTCTCAGCTTGAGGCCTTTTGCTCTGCTCATTCCTCTGCTTGAGAGTTTTTGTGTAAAGATCAGTCTTTCTGTATTTTACTGAGACTTCAGCTCATGGACCTTGAGTCGACTTGAGCCTCTGCTCAAGACTGTGCCGAACTTTACTTCAAAATTATCATCTTCTGTATTTTTTCTAAAACTTTGACTCGAGAACCTTGAGTCAACTC
The DNA here is from genome assembly GCA_006176705.1 of Cocos nucifera. Lineage (NCBI taxonomy): Eukaryota > Viridiplantae > Streptophyta > Magnoliopsida > Arecales > Arecaceae > Cocos > Cocos nucifera. The sequence goes on along the minus strand of QRFJ01007849.1, from coordinate 27,910 downwards.
AAGCCTCTGCTCAAGATCTTATTTCGAAATCACCATTCTCTAAATTTTCACTGAGATTTTGACTCAAGAACCTTGAGTCGACTCGACCCTCTACTCGAGATCTTGTCCTGAAATCATCATTCTCAGGATTTTCATCGAGACTTCGACTCGAGAACCTCGAGTCGACTCAAGCCTCCACTCAAGATTGTTCCTTCTAAAACTTCTACGTGCTAGTCTGCATATTAGCTCGAGCTGAACAACGAGTCTAACATTGAGTCGACTCATGGGCTTCTTATGCTGAAAAATTTTAGTTTGCCCAAAATTTTTTCTCTTGAATTTTGGTTTTGAGATATCTTTTTCAAGCCTTGTTTCAGATGTGATTTATGCTCCAAATGCCTCCAACTCTTCTCTATCAATTTTTAAATGCACTTATATGGATGTTTTATTTGATACTTTAAAATACATCCAAAAACATGATCTCATCAACTTCATTAATTCAAATATATACTCAAATATTTTGTTACTCATCAAAATCAATCCTTGGGGTCAACAATCTTTTTCTTTTTGATGATGATAAAACTTTATGAGCGAGAAATATGCAATAATAAATAGATTAAAGATTTAATCCTTTTTGTATTTTCATATTTGGCTCCCCCTCAATTTATGCTTGCATTTTTAATATGTGTTTTCAATTCAAGGTTAAGTTTTCTGCTCATACTTATTAGAATGGTAAATTGCCAGCATATATCCATATGTGTGTACTAAGCATTAGTATTAAACAATCATACATAGAGTATGTATCATAGCACAAAGTTCAAACTTATAATGCACATCATATATACTAAAAATTTTAATCCTTAATATATTCATGCTTAACACATTCAAGCTGAAAATTTTCATCTTAATGCATTTATGCTGAAAATTTTAAATTTAATATATTCAAAGTCACATTTATACTAAAAATTTTAGACTTAATATATTCAAAGTGAATGAATAGTGGATGAATTTTAACATATTCAAAGTGAATGAATAGTGGATGAATTTTAATATATTCAAAGTGAATGAATTCATGCTCATATACATATTACTCCCTCTTTTTGTCATCAATCAAAAATATAAAGTTAAGACAGATATTCAGAATGAGTGTAAGAGTAATTGATCATGAATTTCATTGCATTAACAAAATAAGTGTGTTAAGCCACCAAAACACACTATGTATAATGAAATATCAAGTTCAAAGTAAGACCAGGTTAAGCAAGTTTACATCTATAAGTGCTAAGTACATAGAGTCAAATACAAGCACATAATCAAATATAACCATATACTCCTAATACATAGATCTAAGTATAAGAAGTGGACAGACACTAGAGCCTACGAGGCTACTCATCATCAGATGGAATCTCTAATGTCTGAGATGAGACTCGTAAGGTAGATGGTCTGGCTCTCCTGCTCCTAGTCCTAGTAGAAGGTCTGGCTACCTACGAGGGAGGAGGCCCTCCACGAGTGTAGACTCTGAGTGATGGTCTACTCTCACTCATGGATACCTGGGTGGACTGACCAGATGACATAGGTAGAGGAGGTGGAGGTCGAGGCATGGCTTTTCTAGCCATGGCATCTGCTGTTGCTGCTACCGATATCGCACCTAGGGTAAGTCTCTCTATTTTCCTAATCAAACTGCCCATGTCTCCAAGTACTGAAATAATGCCCAACTACTGTGCCTGACCTAAACTGCTAATCGCTACCATCATCTCAGTGCCTCCAGACTCAACTCTCCCCCTGAGCCGAGCAAGCTTCTCAGTAATACTGGAGTGATTAGTGGGTGTGCCATGTGCTTGCTCCCTCTACTCCAAAGTAGTAAGCCTCTGAGATATAGTCCTCATCTTAGTCTGTACAATCTCTACTCTCTCGACAATCTCTGAATCTCTCTATTGACTCTGGTAGATATCATATCTGCCAGTCTCTCCATAGATGTAGAGTCAGTAGCTGGTGTCTGTGGGAACCTCCCCATGGATGGAGCTCGAGATGTCATAGGTGTATCAGATTCAGTGTCAGGTGCATCTCGAGCTGCAATAGGAGTAGAGGGCTCTCCTACCTCCACTATCCTAGGCACTTTTCTTTTTTGACCAGAAATATTCTTAATCCATCTTCCATCCTCTACATGATACTGCATTCTGGTCAAAGCTCTCATGTCATAAACATCATAGTGACACTGCTTCTTACTTGCTTCATTCTCTAGTGACACTCCAGCAGTCTTAAAGATCCTAGTCAGGGCTATTCCATAGGGCAAGCATATCTTGTTCCTTGATGCAGCCTCTCTCATCTTATGCATCATTATATCGGGCAGGTTTATTTGAGTTTTCTGAACCATCAAATACATCATACACAACTCTCTTTCAGACACAAAGTCATGTCTACCTAATTTTGGAATAAAAATTCCATAGATGATATGATGAAGAACTCTCATTTCCATTGATAGTGTGGGTGCCAGTACATCTCCAATGATATCATCCCTACCCATAATTAATCTCAAACCTCTCTTTTTGTCAGATAACTTATCAGGCACAAAACCTTCTTTTGTGATTCCAAAGGTCTGAGCCAAACTTTTCTCTGTCACCTTAATTTGTATGCTTTTGACTATACTTACAATTTCAGAAAATCCTCTTTTAAGATTTTCATAGAACTCTCTAATCAATTTAGGGTACATGGGGATGTCCATTGTACAGAAATTCGTCCACCCCATCCTATCAATCCATGTCCTAATAGAAAAATTGTAACTTTTAAAGAAATCAAAATCAACTCTCCTTCCCATTGTAATGGCTCTAGTGGCCATCCTACTGACAGGTGAAGATGGTAGAGGAGGTTAGTTTGGTGTACCTTGATCCTATTGAGGTTGAATGGGTTCTTCTTGAATGGGTTCCTACTAAATGGGTTCTTCGGAGGATTAAGAAACCTCAGATAGTTGGGATACTGCCCATTCCATTCGAGCTTTCCTTCTCCTTTCCCGTTCTTTAGCTCCATGGGTATTATGAATTTTCTGCACTCCACACCATTCACCAACCATGTTATCCAAAATCAACCTTTGACTTCATGAATCGAAAGAAAGAGATGGTAGGGAGACAAGCAATACTATTGGATTGGGTTTGGGGGGACGAGAGGCCCTCTGCTCGTCAAGACGAAGATTTTCTAGGGCATCATGAACAGTCATGAGTCCATTTTAACCCCTATGGCCCCCAACCCTCGAGTCAACTCATAGTTTTGAACTAGTTTGCTCAAGTCGACTCGAGTAATAGTTCTAAAACTTTTAAAGTTTCAGAGGGATTTTGTCATTCAAGTAATGTCTAGTTATTTTCTTAAATATTGATCATTAATTTTATATATAAGATTTAATTCTTTTAGGTTTAACTTGATTTACTTAGAATTATGAAGAATGAAATTTAATCAGGTTGATAGTATAGTCCTAAGTCTCTTCTAATAATGCTGAATTTTTCTTCACTAAGAGATTTTATGAATATGTCAGCTAATTATTTATCAGTACAAATAAATTCAAGCACTACATCATTGTTTTGTATATGATCTCTTATGAAGTGATGTCTTATCTCAATGTATTTGGATCTTGAGTGTTGAATTAGATTCTTGGTTAAATTGATTGCACTTGTATTGTCGCATCTTATGGATATTTTATTAAGTTTAAATCTAAAATCTTGTAATTATTGTTTAATCCAAAGAATTTGTATGCAACAACTCTCAACAGTAATATATTCGGTCTCGATCGTTGATAGTGCTACTGAGTTTTGTTTCTAACTAAATTAAAAAATTAAATTTACAACATGTGCCACTAGTGCTTTTTCTATCAAATTTGCACCCAGCAAAATCAGCATCAGAGTAATCAATTAATTCAAATTAAATGCTCTATCATACCATAGTTCTACATTAAGTATCCTAAATAAGTATCTAAAAATTCTTTTGACAGCAAGCAAATGTGATTCCCTAGGATCTGATTGATACCTAGCATACATGCAAACACTGAATACTATATCTGGTCTACTTACAGTAAGATAAAGAAGTGAGCCTATCATACCTCTATATAATTTTAAATCTACTTTCTTACCTTTCTCATCTTTATCAAGTTTGCAAGATGTACTCATTGGTGTGCCAATTGGTCTTTAACTCTCCATCCCAAACTTCTTGAGTTATTTTTTTGTATATTTTGTTTGGTTGATGGAGATCCCCTCTTCATTTTGCTTGATTTGGAATTCGAGGAAGAAATTTAACTCTTCCATCATGCTCATCTCAAACTCACCCTACATTAGCTTAGCAAATTCTTGACAAAAAATTTTATTAGTGGAACCACAAATAATATCATCCATATAGATTTGTGCAACTAATAGATTCTCATCTTTTCTTTCTAAGAATAAGATTTTATCTATATTTCTTCTAGTAAATTCATTATCTAGTAAGAATTTACTTAATCTTTCATACCAAGCATGTGAGGCTTATTTTAGACCATACAGGGCTTTATGTAATTTGAATACATGATTTGGAAATGCATGATATTCAAATCCAAGTGGTTGTTCAACATACACTTCTTCTACTATATAACCATTAAGAAATATACTTTTTACATCCATTTGATATAATTTAAAATTTATGAAACATGCAAAAGTAAGCAATAGTCTAATGGCCTCTAATCTAGCTATAGAGGCAAAGATTTCATCAAAATCAATTCCTTCTTCTTGATTATATTCTTTTGCGACTAATCTAGCCTTATTTTTTATAATGGTTCCATGTTCACCCAATTTATTTCTATATACCGATTTAGTTTCAATTATTAGGTGGTCATTTGGTCTATCGACTAGGGTCCATATTTTATTTCTTTTAAATTGATTTAATTCTTCTTACATGGCATCTATCCAATATAGATCATTTTCAGCTTCTTTATTGATTTAGGTTCAATTTGCGAAACAAAAGCAATGTAATTGTTTATATTTCTAAAATAAGATCGTATTCTTACCTCTTATGATGGATCACCGATTATAAGATCTTTAGGATGTCCATGTACATACCTCCATTCTTTTGGCAGCTCCTCTCTTGGACTGCGAGAGGATTTTTTATTCTTTTTTTCTTCATTATTTTGAGGTGGAGCATCCTTAAGTGTTAGATTGTCCATCTTATTATGAAGATTTTCTGCATCCTCATCTAAAGCATCTTCTTTTCTAATAGATTTGTCATTATATTCATCAAAGATAATATAAATTGATTCTTCAACAATAAGAGTTTTCTTGTTGAAGACTCAATATGCCTTGCTGATGAGGAGTATCCTAAGAAGATACCCTCATCGGACTTGGCATCAAATTTTTTCAGATTATCTTTTTCATTATTAAGTATGAAGCATTTGCAACCAAACACATGAAAATAGTTGATATTTGATTTTCTATCTTTTCAAAGTTCATATGAGATTTTCTTTAAAATAGATTTTATTAGAACATGGTTTAATGTGTAACATGCAGTATTTATTATCTCAGCCTAAAAATATCTAGGTAAATTACTTTCACACAACATAGTTCATGCCATTTCTTCTAGTGTTTGATTTTTTCTTTCTACTACTCCATTTTGTTGTGGGATTTTAGGTGCTGAAAAATTATGATCAATTCTCTTTTCATTACAAAAGTTCTCAAGTGCTGATTTTTAAATTCTGTACCATAATCACTACGTATACAAACTATTGATGTATTCTTTTCATTCAAAATCTTTCGATAAAATTTAAAAAATGCATTGAAAGTTTCATCTTTTTGTGCTAAAAATATTACCCAAGTGAATCTTGAAAAATCATCTACAATTACAAGACCATACTTTTTACCCCCCAGACTAGTGGTCCTTGTGGGTCCAAACAAATCTATGTGTAGCAATTCTAAAGGTCTAAAGATTGAAATAATTCTTTTTGGTTTGAAAGAATTTCTAGTTTGCTTTCCAAATTAATATACATCATAAATTTGATTCTTTTCAAAACTTAGTTTTGATAATCCTCTTACAAGATCTTTCTTAATTAATTTTGAGAATAAGTCTATACTAGCCTGACCTAATCTACGATGCCACAACCAACTAGCTTCATTGACCTTGGCATCCATTACCATAAGACATTGACCATTCTTCATGTATAGATCATCAAGATTTACCATGTAGACATTGTTATGTCTATGTCCTATGAACATGATGCCATTGTCATTTATATTAGAAACAATATATAATAGAGATTCAAAAGTTACTTTAAATTTTTTATCACAAAATTGACTAATGCTAAGCAAATTATATTTCAACTCATCAACTAGTAATATATTTTGAATAGAAGTAGAAGAAGTGATACGAATGTTACCGATGCCAATGATACGTCCCTTTTCATTATCGTCAAATGTAACTACTCCTTCTTTAGACTCAAAAATGATAAATTGATATTTATTATCCATCATGTGCCTTGAACAGTCACTATCAAGATACCAAAGCCTTTTCTTATCTCGGACTGTAAGACACTCCTATACAAGGAAATTAAGTTGAGTTTTTAGGTACCCAAGTCATCTTGGGTCCGCTGGAGTTAGTGCACGTGACTTCTTTTGGAACCCAAACCATTTTAACTATTTTTCTATTTAATTTTCTGAAATCACATACATAAAACTTATGACCAATTTTGCCATAACAAAAATATGAGATATTTGAAGTAGAGTTTGATGAAGCTTTAATAAATAGACTTTTGAATAGTTTTTATTTCTTATGAGATTTAAATTCTAATTTGATCTTATTAAAAATAGCTCTTTGCTCATTTAGTAGCATATTTAATTTTTCAAAACTATAGGTAAATCTTTCTATAAATGGTTTGATTTTTGCTAGTTCATCATTCAATTTCTGATTTTCATTAGTAAGCAAATTCAATTTTTCAAAAAATATTTTTTTTTCATGAGTAAGTTTTGAATTTAACTTTCTCAAATTTTTATTTTTTAAAGTTACTTTCCAATATTCAGCTATAAGTTCAGAAAATGCCTCTTGTAACTCATCAAAAGTGAAATCTAAGAAATTTTCAGTATTTACCTCCTCATAATATGCCATCAGGCAAAGGTTGGCTTCTTCTTGTGATTCTTCCTCAGAGCTAAAGTCCTCACTATCACTCCAAGTGGCCATCATCGCCTTCTTTTTGAGCTTTTTGGATGATTTCTTGAGAAGGGGGCAGTCCATCCTAAAGTAATCGAGTTTCTTGCACTCGAAGCAAATTGGAAGCTCCTTCTCTTTTTTCTTACTTGGTTCACCTTTGAAGGTCTTCTTCTTGGATCCTTGCTTCTTCTTTCTCATAAACCTTTTAAATTTTCTTGCAATCATAGCCAAGTCTTCTTCTTCCTCCTCTTCATCGGATTCCTTACTCTCATCATCCTTGAAAGTAGTTGTCTTGAGAGCTATAGCCTTTTTCTTCTTGGTTTTCTCCTCCATGTTTTGCCTCATATTTAATTCATGATTCATTAGGAACCCAAGAAGCTCTTCAAATGGTAGCTTGTTGAGGTCTTTAGCTTCTTGGATTGCGGTGACCTTTGCTTCCCAAGCTTTCGAAAATGATCTAAGAATTTTACGAACAAACTCACTGTTAGTGTAAGATTTACCCAGCTTTTCAAACCATTGATAATATTGATAAATCTAATAAACATTTCAGAAATAGACTCATTTGACTCCATCTTAAATAATTCATATCGATGGATAAGCATATTTATTTTAGACTCCTTTACTTGATTGGTACCCTCATGGATAACCTCTAGCCTATTTCAAATCTTCTTGGCGAGAGCATAAGTAGAAATTCTATTAAATTCATTAGGATCTAATGCATAATATAGGATATTCATGGCCTTAGCATTTAATTCTATCATTTTCATATCATGCTCATCCTAATTCTCTTCTGATTTGGGAACATCATTACCTTCTATTTTGATTATAAAAATATATGGTCCTTTGATTATCACTCTCCAAAGTTGATAATCAAGTGCTTGAATGTAAATGCGCATGCATGCTTTCCAATAAGTATAATTTATTTTATTGAATAAAGGTGGGCGGTTGGTCGATTGCCCTTTGGCAAGAGATGCACTCATATGGGTTGCCATTTTATCTTAACTCTTGATTGTTAAATCAAATAAAGTAAGTACCAAGCTCTGATACCATTTGTTGCCCAACAAGACAATCCAAGGGGGGGTGAATTGGATCTTTTAAAACTTAAAATAAGTTAGGTGCTATTTTCAAAAATAAGTGATGTGATGGTGTATGCTTTAGTTCTAAGAATGTAGAAATGCAGAATGTAAATGCAATGGAATGGAGAAAACAAGGCAATCACAAACATTAGAAAATTTATAGTGGTTTGGTGTTCCTTGCACCTATGTCCACTCCCCAAGGTCTACTTAAAAGTTTCACTATAATCTCTCCAAGATTACAGCCGGATAGTTTTCCAAGGCTCACTATTCAAAATCTAATTGGTTTTTATACTTGCTCACCAACCACAACCAACCCCTAAGCCAACCCTTAGCTTACAATCTAATTTTTAGGCTTGGATAAGCCTTCTCCTTAGCTTCAAAATTCTATTGAAGCTAAGTTACAAGAAAGAGAAAAGTTGAACAACAAAAATGAACAAAAAGCTCCTTTAATAAGCAAATAAGTCGATGAAGCTTTTTGGAGTCTTCTTGGAAGGAGGATTTTGAACTATTTGAGCTTGTCTTCTTGCAGAATGGAATCACTTGATTTTATATTTCTTGGAGTTGGGAGTGGAATGCTCTCTTTTTAGAGCTTTTTTTACGCTTTCTCTTAACTTTTTGATTTCTTTCAAATGATCTTATTGTTATGTCACTTCCTTCAGATATTTTGTAGGTGATTTTCCATATTTGGAAGGCTGGAGAACCCTATTTGGCCATTGGAGAAGCAAAAATGATCATTTGAACCAAATCTACATAGTTCTGAACAATCTGTAGAAACTAGCCGTTAGAGCTCGAGTCGAACCTCAAGTCGACTCGAGCCTCAGCTCGAGGCCTTTTGCTCCGCTCATTCCTCTGCTCGAGAGTTTTTGTGTGAGGATCAGTCTTTTTATATTTTATTAAGACTTCAGCTCGTAGACCTCGAGTTGACTCAAGTCTCTACTCAAGACTATGCCAAACTTTGCTTCAAAATTATCATCTTCTATATTTCTCTTAAGACTTCGACTCAAGAACCTCGAGTCAACTTGAGCCTCTACTCGAGATCTTGCCCCAAAATTATCATTCTCTGAATTTTCACCGAGACTTCGACTCGAGAACCTCAAGTCAACTCGAGCCTCTGCTTAAGACCTTATCCCGTAATCACCATTCTCTAGATTTTTACTGAGACTTCGACTCGAGAACCTCGAGTCGACTCGAGCCTCTACTCGAGACTATTTCTTCTGAAACTTCTACGTGCCAGTCTGTATATCGGCTTAAGCTAAACAATGAGTCGAACCTTGAGTCGACTCGTGGGCTTCTTATGCTAAAAAATTTTAATTTATCCAAAAGTTTTCCTCTTGAATTCTATTTTTGGGATATCTTTTTCAAGCCTTGTTTCATGTATGATTTATGCTCCAAATGCCTCCAACTCTTCTCTATCAATTTTCAAATGCACTTGTATGGATGTTTTATTTGATACTTTAAAATACATCCTGAAACATGATCTCATCAACTTCATTAGTTCAAATATATACTCAATTATTTTGTTACTCATCAAAATCAATCCTTGGGGTCCATAATTTATATTCTTATTTTTTCGCCCACATCCTATATGATTATGAAATATCTCATCCTCCAACTCCTCTTTTGATCTCCTTTCCTCCAATGCTCCACCCTCCTCCATCTCTCATGAACCCGGCACCGGCTTTTTTTGAAAGTGCACCAATCCTAAGGATATTCCCTTCTATCAAAATATAAAAATTGCAAGTGCTTTTCTGCACTCCTTTCAGTCATGCCCCTTCCTATTCTCATCCTTTGTTAGTAGAGATGTGTCATAGGAAACAATCATCACCATAGAGGTATTGCTAGGGCACAACCTCATGGCCATTAAAGGCCTTTAGTTCCCTACTTCATCAGATGCATGACAACCTCCTCTACTACTATAATATCATCTTCCTCTTCATTATTGTCACTCTCAACCCCCTCCCCCTCACCCTCCTCGAGCTCAGCCTCCCCTCCATTCTCATCTTCTATAAGCCCTAGCCTAAGGTCCACCTGCACATGGCCTCCTTCTTTCCAATCATACAAGGACATCCCCCTTTAACCCTTCTCCTACCTCTTTATCAAGGTCTTTCTTCCTCCCTCCCCGTACCTTATAGGGCCTCCTTGGGTTAGGTTTTTCTATTCGATCGACTTTCTTGGAAAAAGATGCCTTTTCAATCATGGCTAGAATCCTCTTTCTATTACTTAATTTCTTAAAAAGATTAAAAAGATATTATTTTTTATGACTGATAATGTTGCAATTTATGGGAATACTAGTAGGGCTGCCACTACTACTAGTGGAGGAGATAGTAGCGCAGTTGATGGTATACTTCTTAATTAGGGACTACAAAAACTAATGGATCTACTATTGATGCTAAGGCGGTGGAGTATGACAAGATCCACCAAATCCGCAATGTGTTTAAGACACTAATTAGGTCCCCAATGCCATATTCCACTAGGCTAAGATCCTCATCCTTGGGATCCCCTTCTATGTTGGCTCTGCCATTGCCCTAGTTCACATGATTACCTTGTGACTTTGGATCATCCTCCACTAAGTTAAGGTCCTTGAGACCTACAGGGGGTATAATTATCAAACTTTTGATTGCTTTAATTTATAAAAGATGCATCCTTTTCTAATTCTCATAGTTTATATGTTTTTTGACAAATATAGTGGATTTTATATTAATTTTGGTATTGGAGGAAAGGTAGAGATGCCTCACACAGCAATAATCAATACTGTGGACTAAAGAAGTTATGTAATAAGGCCATTTTGGTTAAAAAATATATTTATGATATAACATGATGGTTATGTACCACAACTACTAAAGGAGATGAACCGTAGAACTATATTGGGTTACTTTGGTAACTTACAGAATCTAATTGAATTTTAAAGAAGAGGAGTTGAATGTGAGCATCATCTCAAGTAGAAGTGGTGAAATGGTAATTTTTTTTATATCTTAAGCACAATCAAGGTAATTTTCTATAAATCTTAAAACTTGTGGCGTAAAATGGCTTAAATTAGTCAATTCTTGATAGAGATCCTCTAGTTTCAGGATATCAATGATTTTTTCTAAATGAAATCCCATTATTTTTTTATTAGTTGCTATTAATTTTGGCCAACATATTTAATACCAATTATTTTTTATTTTAATTTGATATGTTAAGATTGCTACCTCTATTGCAAATATATTATTGCCTAAGGATGGCTAGCCAAGGAGGGGGGTAAATTTAATATTTAAAAATTTAAAATTTAATGATGCTAATTTTTTTTAATGCTATGCACTTAGTCAAATAAATTAAAATATAAGTATAGAAAAAGAACAATAGTAATGAAGCTACACAAACATAAAGATCAAATTTTTATAGTAGTTCGGCATCAAACTCGGCACCTACGTCTACTCTCCATGTAAACTATTTCAAAATTTAACTATAATTACTCAATTATTACAGTTTGATTATTTTTCTTAGATTTGTAATCTAACCTGATTAGTTTTAACTTAGGCTCACCAACTACAATCTTTACAATGATTGATTTTTCCTGGGTTCATAATTAACCCCGATTGGTTTTATTCCTGGTTTATCAATTAAATCAATATAATATCCAACTCTAAGCTTGGGCTAACCTAAGTTTCTCACTCTAATAAACTTGAAAACAAAAGAAATACAATCATAATGATTAAAAGAGTTTAGAAATAAAAAACTCATTAAAGTCTACGAGAAGAGTTTTTTAGTTGAAAGCTTGTTAGCTTTGATCTTCTCCTTGAATGCTTAAGAGAAGTTGGTGGAGCTCTTCAATGCTTGTGCCTTGACTTCTCTTACTTTGAGGATGATTGAAATGATAGAATATTCTCTAAAAACTCTTCCTTCACTTCATAAAAATGGCTCACATAATGAATGAACTGAAGTAGACTTAAAATCTCTTCAATAGGTATTCAAAAAAATTCTTCTTGAAGCTCCAAAATATTTTTTATATATTCCAAGACTTTTCCACCATCCTAAGATATTTGGAGATCCCTCATTTAATATCCTAGCTATTGAAAATGAAGATCTAGACATTGAAAAAATGGTGTGGTTAAAAAAGTGGAGATGTGAAAAACTAACCATTATAGTAACTTAGTTGACTTTCTCTGAGTCGACTAAGTCCTTCACTTAATTGACTAAAAATTGCTCTTAGTTGACTAGGTATCGATAGCTGGAAAATGATCTTTCTGTCATGCTTCTGTCCTCTAAGACTAAGTTAACTAACTTTCTGACTGAGTTGACTAAGTCCTCTGGATCCTAAAATTTATCTTTTCTGTGTTTTCTATCTTACTGTTGTTCTTTGAGACTAAGTTAACCAACTTCCTAACTAAGCCAACTAAGTTCTCTGGATCCTAAAATTTATCTTTTATGTACTTTCTATCTTACTATTATCCTTTACAACTGAATCGACTAATTTTCTAATTGAGTCAACTAAGTCCTCTGGATTCTGAAACTTGGCTTTCTATCACTGATACTGAGTCAACTAAAACATCTATTGGGTCAACTCAAATTATATGCCAAGCATGCCATGAAGTTTTTAGCAGTCTTTCTTCTTTAATTTTATTTGTAGATTAGACTTGCCTTCTAAACTTAATTTAATTCTTATTAACCTTTCTTTTTAAGGTATGCCAAGTCTAGAATTTTTTTAAAGACCTCTTGAGTAGTGGTACTCCATTTAATTGATAAAAATCACTTGAAACAATGTGAGTACTTGAAATTTAAACTACACATCCTCAAAAATAATATTAGTAATTTAATAAATTATACTTAAATACTTTTGTTATTATCAAAATTAATCCAGGGGTCAATAATCTTTTTTTTTGAATAATGATAAAATTCTTTGAGTATACCTTTCTTTTAAATTTCAATGCAATTTTCATACAGTCAATTCATATGTAATTTATTCATTCAAACTTTATCAAATTTCACATGCTCCCCCTAAATATGATAATTATATTCAAGTTAATTTTAAATTTTATATTTACTCCCTCTTGATGTATGCCAATTAATTTTTGGGGTGATAAAATACATCTTTTCATGTTTGAATCAATTAAATGCTTCAAATTGCACTCATTATACTTTTTATTCTCCAAATTATATTCATTATTCTTCTTATTTTCTTTCTTTTTATCATTATCAAAAAGATAAATATTAGCAATTAAGAGCATTACACATTATACAAAAGAGACAATACATCACACACTACACATGGCGGATGCATATGAAGAAAAATAGAGAAATTCACTCATATTTTAAAGAGTTTAAACATAATCATATGGCCAAAATAAGCATACATCAAAGATCAAAAAAGAGCATAAACAACAAGCACTAGGACAAAATATCTAAACTCAAGGGTATGCAACTATATATGGCCTAGTCTAAGGTGGGATTTGGATGGGTAGAGGAGGATGGATCCATGATCACCGAAGAATGTTGCCTGGCAAGAACACGCTCCACAGCACTCTCCACCAAAGAAGGAAGGCAATCATATATTTCAATAACAACATGACACATAATGGCCATAATCTGATCTTCCTTGAGGTGAACTGATATAGGAGATACTGATCGAATAGATGGACCAGCAGACCGTGGCACAAGCTCAAGCACTGGTATGGGCTCTTCTTCATCATCAACTTTAATCCATTATCCATTAACCTTTCTAAATCCCATCCTCTTGAAAGAATTTTCATCATAAGTATCAAAATATTTCATTTCTTTAAAAGACTCACCCTCCACATCTACACCAAAATCTCTAAAGACTAGGGTGAGAAACTTCCCAAAAGATAATGCAGGCTTGGCTCTCATCCTTGCTTCCTGCATAACCTTCATCATTAAGGCAAAAAAATTGAATTTCTCTTTCTTCAGAATGTGATATAAGATCCCCACATTATTTCTAATGACATAGTCAAAATAATCAATCCAGGGGATGAAAATTTTGCAAACCATATGATGAGGTAGACGATACTCGTACTCAAATGCTTAGCCAGAATTTTTCAAAATTCAGTGTATCCTCCCTACCAAACAATAAATGCAATCCTTTGGCACGATCATCAAACCTTTCTGCCCTTACAGTGGGTGCTCTCAGTAGCTATCCCAACTTCTCAACTGATAGATCAATCCTAATACCTTTTACTTCAGTTTTCAATGATTTTGCATTGATTTTAGCATTTTCATAAAATTCTCTTACCAAATTATGATAGGTAGAAAATTTTAATGAACAAAAGTACTTTCACCCTTGAAATCTGATATACTGACCAATCTTAAATCCTTATTTCTTCAAGAATCCAAAGTCTATCTTTCTTTCCATAGTCATGGCCCTTGAAGAAAATGGTATTACCTTTGAAGGAGAGAGTGTCGATTATGCTAGGGGCCGAATAGGTGTAAAGGGTGGAGCGGACCGAGGTGGTGAGAATGGTGGAGTAGTACTCGTCAAAGCAACCGAAGGAGGAGAGGGAGGTAGAGGCATGGCTGGAGGAGTGGGAGATGGAGTAGATGGAGACAGTGTTGCCCAAGGATGGCTACCTAAGAGAAAAGATAAATTGGGTATTTAAAATTTAAACTTGAGATATGAGCAAAATAAACTAATTGGATGCTTAACGAAATAAACTATGTAATGTGCAGTGGATGAGAATTGTAAAGAAAAGAATACACAATCATAAATACAATAATTTTATAGTAATTCGATGCCAAACTCAGCACCTACATCCATCCTCTAAGTAAATCACCTAGGAATTCAACTATAATCACTTAACTTGATTATAGTTTGATTATTTTACTTGGGCTCACAATCCAATCTAGTTGATTTTATCCTTGGCTCACCAACCACAATCATACAATGATTATTTTTTTAGACAAATAATCAACTTCGATTGATTTTAACTTTGGCTCACTAATCAAACCACACAATATCCAACTTTAGGCTTGGACTAACCCAATTTTCTCACCCCAAGAAACTTAAAATAAAAATAAAAAAATTTAATTTACACAAACTAAGACAAACTCTTTGAAGCTTAAGAGAAGAAATTTTGGACAGCTTTGCTTGTAGGTTTGATTTCTTCTTTTTGAATGCTTGAAAGAAGTAGAAGATGATCTTCAATGTCAATAGACTGACTTCTCTCATATTGAAGATGATGGAAGGATAGAAGTATCTCTAGAAATCACTCCTTTCTTTTACTATTCAGCTCACACATTTGAATCTTCTGAAAAAATAGCTTGGAAGCTCTTGAATATTTTCTTAAAAAGATGTCTTTTATGTCCTAAAATATTTTCTTAAGTATCCTTGAGGTTTTCCACCACTACAAGTCATCTAGGAGGGTTTCAGAAAGTGATCTAGCCATTAGAGACCCAAAAATAGCCATTTGGAGGCATGCAGGATGAAAAAGCTGTAAAATTAGAAACTAGCCATTACAGTCATTGGGTCAGCTCAGTTTTTGACTAGGTTGGCTCAATTCTGATTAGGTCGGCTCATTTTTTAGCTAGATCAGCTCAGACTCAATGATCCCAAAATATCTATTTCTATCTTTTGATGTCTTCTAAGACTAGGTCAGCTATCTTTCTGATTGGGTCAGCCTAGTTGTCACTGGGTCAGCTTAGTTGAAAACTAGGTCAACTCAGTCTTCTGAATTTTGAAAATTCATCTTTCTATGCTTTCTGTCGTTTATTTTCATTGAGACTAGGTTAGCTTAGTTTTGGACTGGGTCAGCTTAGTTTGCATGCCAAGCATGTTGAGGGTTGTTTGTCAGCCTTTCTTTTCAATTTGGTTTGTAGGCTAAACTTGCCTTCTTAACTTGATTTTATCTTCATTAAAATATCTTGAAGAATGTGCCCAATCTTAAATTTCTTCTCTCAAATCTTGAGTGGTGATTCTTTACTTAGATGTTGGAAAATATTTGAAATTTGCCAGCATTTGAATTTTATAACTACACAATCTCATAAATAATATTAGTAACTTAATAATTTATACTCAAATAATTTTGTTATCATCAAAATCAATCCAGAATCAACAGACAGCTTAGAGGTATCCAAACATCTCTTGGTTCGGTACTCTTGATTTTGACACCAAGGTGATGAGATGTTGGGATTTGATTTTTTGTCTCAATGCCATATATCCAAATTCACTTGACTAGTGGTTCTAGGGTTTTGATTTGGGATTTTTCAGGAAGAAATTTGATACCCTAGGATTTGAAGGTGAGATGGCTAAGAGAGAACGAAAGAAAAATAGTCACTATCCCACGAAAAATTCTATTTTAAAAATAGGATTTCCGAAACTTAGTCGACTAAGATTAAGTACTTGGTCGACTAACTCTGGCTTTACTATGCTTTTTGACTTAGTCAACTCAGTCGTGTACAGAGCTGAATATTTAAAGTTTCAAGTCAAGAAAGATACAATGAAATATATCTTTTCTAATAAAATTTAGGCATAGATGATTCAAGAAAATTCATCACATTACAACAATCATTTTAACATATAAACATATTCAATAATTTAATAATATGGATCAAATAAACCTAATTGCTGTCTTATGGCACAATCTTTCTTCATTCAAAGGTTTAGTAAAAATATTGGTAATTTGATTTTTAGTTAGCACAAATTCAAGAGTTACGTCATTATTTTGCACATGATTTCTAATAAAATGATGTCTAACCTCTATATGTTTTGTTCTTGAGTGGAATATTGAATTTTTAGTCAAATTTATGGCATTAGTATTGTCACATTGAATAAAAATATTATTACAAGTAATACCATAGTCCTCTAGTTATTGTTTGATCCATAATAGTTGAGTACAATAACTCCCAGCAACAATATATTTGGCTTCCTTAGTAGACAAGGCTACTAAGTTTTGTTTCTTACTAAATCATAAAACCAAATTTACTCCTATAAATTGATATGTTCTACTTGTTCTCTTCCTATCTAAGCAACAGCTAGCAAAATCAGAATCACTATATCTAATTAAATCTAATAAAGATTATTTTTAGTACCGTAAGCCTACATCTTCAATATTTATCAAATACTTAAAAATTCTTTTAACTGTAGCTACATGTGATTTTTTAGAATTTGATTGATAATGTGCACACATACATACTCTAAATATTATATCCAATCTATTTGTAGTCAAATAAAGCAAAGATCCAATCACATCTCAATAAAACTTGGGATCTACTACTTTTTCTTTTGGATCTTGATCAAGCTTACAACTTGTGCTCATAAGGGTGACACTTTCTCTAGCATTCTCCATCCCAAATTTTCTTAGCACTTCCTTGATTACTTGCTTTAGTTGATGAAGAGCTTCTTATTTGATTGCTTGATTTAAAGTTTGAGAAAGAAGTTTAACTCTTCCATCATACTCATTTCAAACTCTTCCTGCATAAGACTAGCAAATTCTCTACATAAAACCTCATTACTAACTTCGAATACAATATCATCAACATATAAGCATGATTAATAAATTATTTAATTTTTTTTAATAAATAATATTTTATCTATATTATCTTTTTTAACATCATTATTCAATAAAAATTTGCTTAACCTATCATACCAAGCCCCAGAGGCTTGTTTTAATCCATATAATGCTTTCTTACATTTATAAACATGATTTGGCAATTCTTGATTTTCAAAATCTAGAGGTTGTTCTATATTCCTTCTCAATTATCCACTCAAGAATATACTTTGTACATCTATTTGAAAAAGTTTGAAATTCATAAAACAAGCAAATGTTAAGAGCAATCTAATAGCTTCAAGTGTGGCTATGGGTGCAAAGAATTTATCAAAATCAATTCATTCTTCTTGATTGTATGCTTGTGCAACCAATCTAGCCTTGTTTCTAATTATATTGCCCTTCTTATCAAGTTTATTTGTAAAGTCCCATTTTATACCAATTACTAGAAAGTTTTTAGAGCTTTTAACTGGTTTCCAAACTTTGTTTCTTTCAAATTGGTTTAACTCTTTTTGCATTGCTAATATCTAATTTGGATCCTTTTTTATTTCAATTATATTCTTAGGTTCTAAATGAGATACAAATGCAACATGACTCATAGCTTCCCTAAGAGATGATCTAGTCTTAACTCCATGAGATGGATTACCTATAATTAATTCTTCTTTGATAGATTTGATGTACCTTGCTTTTCTTGAGGTTGTGTCTCCTTTTCTTTAACACTTACTCTTCATCTTCTTTTTCTTATAAGGGAGTATCATCAAGTGTCATATTTTTCAACTCCTTTTTAAGGTTATCTGCATCCACATCAAGCTCTTCTTCTCTTGCTTTAAGAGAGTTAGTTTCATCAAAGATAACATGCACGGATTCCTCTACAACAAATATTCTTTTGTTAAATACTATATGCTCTACTATTTGTTGAATAACCTAGAAAAATATCTTCATCGAATTTTGCATCAAATTTATCTAGTTTATATTTACCATTTATCAAAATAAAGCATCTACATCCAAAAAATTTGAAATATGAAATATTAGATTTTTTTCTTTATAAAGTTCATTTAGAGTTTTCTTCAAGATAGGTCTTATTAAGATTTTATTTAGCACATAGTATGCGATGTTAATAGCTTCTATCCAAAAATATTTTGAAAGGTTACTTTTACAAAGTATAACTCATATCATTTTAATTAAAGTTCTATTCTTTCTTTCTACTATCCCATTTTATTAGGATGTCTCGAGTGCTGATAAATTATGTTTGATTTTATTTTTAGAATAAAAATTTTAAAACTTTTAATTTTCAAATTTCATACTATGATCACTTTTTATATACAAAATATTACATTCTTTCTCTTTTGTTATTTTATTAAACTATGATCATACTATGATCTGATAAACAAGAAAATTAAACTAAATTAAATCTAAATTAGTTTTATCTTGATATGGGTAATCTGGTTACCTGTTGATGATCTTGCTGATTTTCTGAGATTCTGGATCTAGCCACGTAAGCACCTAGCCTCTATCGGTATCCACTCGAACTGGATCTAGAGATCTTCTTCTTCTCTTTCTTTTCTCCAAAAGTTAAATCTGGATCTGATTTGGAGGATCTTCAAAACTTCTTTCGAAGATCAACAGTCGTCTCTGCAGCGGTGCTGCCTTCTTCCTTTCTCGTCAGCCTTTTCTTGCCTGAATCGCACTAATCTGAAGGCCCAACTTCCTTGGGCGTGGAGAGGAGAGAGAGAATCAAAAAGGTGGTATGGAGAAGAGAGAGGGGCAGCCTTAGAGAATGGCTAAGAGAGGAGTCTCTAAAAAGTAGGTGCAGACAGATCTTTATATAAACCCTGCTGCGCCATGCAGTGCCACATCACCCCGACCAATCACGTTGCTTCATTCAATCAGATCTAAATTTGATTGGTGGGATGACATCACTTGATCCAATCAAATGAGAGATCCATAGATTCATCCTAAGATGGTGCCTAAGACTGATCAAAGTCTATAGGTGAGGGTCACCTAGTTTGAATCCAAGAAGCAACCTAGAGTTCCATCCGTATGGGACTCCATGCATCCCTATCCATGGGTGCATGCCATCCTAGGCATGTGCCCCTTTATTTTCAATTTTCAGGGAGGGGACAAGCCCCTATCTACTCTCCAATAAGTACATGACACATGGGCAGATGTCCAAGGATCAAATATCAACATTTGACCAAAGTCAAAGGATAAGAATTAGCAGGCGATGAAAAATGGTAGGTGTTGTCTTAAATTTATCTCATAAATTAAGACAATCCTTTTCTGATCTGAACAAGCTCTAGTCAGATCAGATAAAGATACCTGAGTGAGCACAAACTCATTTGGCTCAGTCGAGACAACTTTTAATGATAGAAAAAGAAGAATGTTAGGTTCAATCGTGTGCTAGCACGATTTTCTTGAACCTAATTGAATCTAATTCAAATCAATTGAATTGGATTAGTCCAATTGATGATATCCAGATCCAAACCCTTATTTGTGTGACCCATTTAGGTTCAGTTCTGTATGGTAATGGGATATGTAGTGATCTCCATCATCAACATCATCGAAACTTCTTTCGATGGATCAGAACTCTTCTGATTCAGACAACTAGAATGATTGATCATCTAAATCATTCTAATTGCTTCCAAAATCCATCAGTGACACCTAGCAGTATTTGGTGGCAATCCATCAAAACTAAAAATGAACCTCTCGGTGCAGCTACTTGTGTGATTAAGTTCTTCTATCTTGAGCTCCGATCAGATTAGGGTTAAGGTGAACTCGTCAAACCCTAATTTCTATCATATGATTTAATCATTCGATTCAAGTCCGATGTGAAAATCTTAATAGAAACTCTTTCTATTATTTCACTCTCTGCCATGGCCATGGGCTTATGGACTTGATTCTCATGATCATCATAGGGCTGCTCCTCATCCACCGAGGTAGATAGATTCCATCTTGGTGCAATCCAATTCCTACAATGAACATGCTATAGCCAACATACACCTCAGGGTTCTGAATGGCTAGGAGACCGAGTCATGGTGTAGTCAAACTATAACACCCTCAAGGTGAACTACCGATGCACCTCAGGTCAAAGAACCAGACACACCACTGCAGCATCGAGTCAGTCATCGACGAGAAGGTAGACTTCCTTATGACTACTCGAGGTGGTCACGCTCAGTGCCCTCATTCTCTAACGAGTACCTGTACTCTCACTCTGGTGTCTCTACACCGTAGACTCAAGACTCATCTACTATAAAGAAGCGATTGTACACTAACCTTCCGGATCAATCACCATCCTCATGATGATCCTATGGTCAGGAGCATTTTATGAGTTAATAATGAAAATTCATGTCTTAAATTTTCAACTCTTGAAAATATGAATTATCATTACCATTAACTCAAAGGATGTATCACAGACACTAAATACACATATGTGATAGAAAATAATCCATTTTATTATTTATAGTCAAAATTATAATTTTGCCCTTAGAAGTGTATTACAAGTGTCAGCCAATTCTGGCTTCTAGGGCACACATATCTAACAAACTCCCACTTGACCTAAAGCCAATTGGCTACAAATCTAAGTCCCATCTTCTCAAGGTGGGCTTCGATCTTCTGCTGGCCCAACGGCTTTGTAAGTGGGTCTGCCACATTGTCTGCGGAGTCGACTCTCTTGACCTCGACGTAATCCTTCTCGAGGTAATCGCGGATGAGGTGGTATCGCCGCTCGATGTGCTTGATTTTTGGTGAGACCTCGGCTCCTTAGCAAGGGCTATGGCGCCATTATTATCGCAGTATAGAGGAATGGCATCTGATGGCATCACTCCAATCTTCTGCAGCAAACTTCTTGTACCAGAATGCCTTCCTTCGCAGCTTCTGATGCAGCGATATATTCTGCTTCCATGGTGGAATCTGCTATCACTGTCTTGCTTGAAACTTTTTCCAACTGACAGCTCCACCATTGCACACAAATAGACTCCCAGATGTCGACTTTCGATCATCTACATCAGGACATGAAAGTCCGAGTCTGTATATCCCTGGACTTGGAGTTCTCCATTACCAAAGATCCAACATCATATCCTTAGTTCTTCTCAAGTACTTAAGGATACATTTCACAGAAGTCCAGTGTTCTTCACCTGGATTTGACTGATATCTGCTTGTGACACTCACAGCATGGGCTATATCAGGTCGTGTACATAGCATGGCATACATGAGGCTCCCTATTGCAGAAGCATAAGGGATCTTGCTCATGCGTTCTATTTCCTCAGGTGTGCTAGGGCACATCTTCTTGGAAAGATGAATACCATGTCTGAAGGGTATTAATCCCCTCTTAGAGTTTTCCATACTAAACCTCTTTAGTACTTCCTCTATGTACATCTTCTGTGAAAGTCCTAGCATCCTATTCGGTCTATCTCCTATAGACCTTAATTCCTAGAATAAAGGATGCTTCACCTAGGTCTTTCATGGAGAATTCTTTAGGACAACCATATTTTGACTATGGTCAACATGGGAATATCATTTCAATAAGGAGGATGTCATCCACGTACAATACGAGGAAGACAACAGCGCTCCCACTGACCTTTTTGAAGACACATGGTTCCTCCTTCATTTTTGATGAAACCAAATATTTTGATCACATCATTGAAATGAGTGTTCCAGCTCCGAGATGCTTGCTTAAGTCCATATATGGACCTTTGCAGCTTGCAAACCTTGTGATCAGTATCACTGGATGTGAAACCTAGCGGCTGTTCCATATAGATATCTTCCTCAAGATATCCATTTAAGAATGCCATTTTCACGTCCATTTGCCATATTTCATAATCGAAATAGGCTGCAACAGGCAAGCAATGTGCGGATGGATTTTAGCATAGCCACTGGGAAAAGGTATCCTGATAGTCAATGCCTTCGCATTGACTATAACCTTTTGCCACTAGTCTAGCCTTGAATGTCTCCACATTTTCCATCTGCACCAATCTTTCTCTTGAAGATCCATTTACACCCAATAGGTACTATACCTTCTGGTGGATCTACCAAGGTCCAGACTTGGTTTGAGTGCATCGAGTCAATTTCTGACTGCATTGCCTCTAGCCATTTCTCGGAGTCGATATCTGATATCGCCTCGTTGTAGGTTTTGGGATCATCACCATGAGCACCATTACCTACGAGGAACATTTTCTCTACTTTCCTCTGAAATAATACCTAAGTATCTTTCAGGGGGATGGAAAACTCTTTCCGATCTACGAGGTGGAGGAGGTAGTGTTCTTATTGGCTCAACCTGATTTGGTTCCAATTGGTCCTTAGCTCGTTGTACTTGTGAGACTTTCTCATCAAGCTTAATCTGCTTTTCCAATGCCGCTATCTTGAATAAACTATTTTTCAAGAAAGATGGCATGTCGACTCACAATCACATTGTGGTCTTCTGGAATGTAGAAATAGTATCCTAATGACTCTTTAGGATATCCTATGAATCGAGCTCTAAAGGACCTAAACTCTAACTTGTCCGCTTGTTGTCTTTTGACATGAGCCGGACAACCCCAAATTCTGAGATGACTCAGACTTGGTTTCTTACCATGCCATATCTCATACGGTGTGGTAGGAACGGTTTTAGAGGGAACCCTATTCAGTAGATAAATTGAAGTTAACAATGACAGTGTCCCCAAAGAAAATCAGGGAAGGTCTGTGAAGCTCATCATGGATCGGACCATATCCAATAGGGTCCGATTTCTCCATTCTGAAATCCCGTTGAGTTGAGGTGTTCCTGGTGGAGTCCATTGAGAGACTATGCCATTTTTCTTGAGATAGTCTAGGAATTTTTGACTAAGGTATTCACCTCCTCGATCTGATCGAAGAACCTTAATGGGTTTTTCAATTTGCTTTTTCTACTTCATGTCTGAATTCTTTGAACTTTTCAAAAGCTTCAGACTTGTGTCTCATAAGATACACATACCCATACCTAGATAGAATCATCGGTAAAGATTAATGAAGTAGACAAAATTGCCTCTAGCCGGCACATCAAATGGGCCGCACACATCAGTATGTACTAGGGCAAGAAGATCTGTGGCCCTTTCCCCATGTCCTACAAAAGGGAGTTTAGTCATTTTGCCTTGAAGACAAGATTCACAAGTTGGATATGACTCGAAAAGTCAATGGACTCAATAGCCCATTTTTCTCCAATTTGTTGATCCTATCTTCTGCTATATGACCTAATCTTAGGTGCCATAGATACCTATCATTTGGACTATCCCTAGGACATTTTGATTTTATGGCATTCACATTTTGCTCGATAGTTAAAAATAGATACATCAATATGTAACTGATAAAGACCATTAATAAGAAAACCATTTGCAATTTTATTTCTTTCATAAAGAATGTTACAATGGTCCTTAAAGAAAACTAATTACATAGCCTTCTAATGCTAAGCATGAAACAGAAATCAAATTCCTGCTAGCTGCAGGCACATAATAACAGTCTTTCAATAACTAAGTCTAAATCCAGATGGTAATCGAAGAGGATATGTTCCCATGGCTACTGCAGCAACTCTTGCTCCATTTTCGATGCGTAGGATCATCTCACCATCCCTCAGCCTCCTGCTATCCTCAAGATCCTGCATAGAAGTGCACAAGTGAGCACTAGAACCAGAGTCAAGCACCCAACTGGATGCAGAAGAAATCGTAAGGTTAGACTCAATAACGAGCATACCTCCAGAAGGACCTTCCTTCCTTCTTCAGGGTGGCCAGGTAAGTAGGGCAGTTCTGCTTTCAGTGGCCGTCATTGTTGCAATGAAAATACTTTTCTTTGTCAGCAGCCTTCTTCTTCAGCTCTGCCTTTTTCTTCTTTCCTCCTTCCACCTTCTGCTTTTTCACAGACTTCTTCTTTCTTTTCCAAAAGACTTTCTTTTGGAAGAAGTCCATTCCATAGCAAGTACTGAGCCTTTAGAACCTTTCATAGAAAGCTCAGCGGTAACCAGCATGTTCATAAGTTCGGCCAAGGAATTTTGAAGTTTATGCATATGGTAGTTCATGATGAACTGCCCATATGCATCAGTCAAGGATTGTAGAATTATATCATTCTGCAGATCCAAGTCCAACCTCACTCCGAGCTTCTCAAGCTCTTCCATGTCCTTGATCATCATCAGACAATGATCTTGGACTGACTGCCCATCATGCATCTTAGCCTTGAACAATCATTTAGTGACTTGATACTTGGCTGCGCGACTCTGTTCACCAAACATCTCCTGTAGGTGAGCCAACATTTGGCGAGCAGTCCTAATATCTTCATGTTGGTGCTGAAGTTCATCAGACATCGAGCCCAACATGTAGTATCTGGCCTTATTATCATTCGTCTATCCACTTATCCAGAGACGCTCTCTGTTCAACAGATGGACGAGCTGGTAAGGTGGGAGGGTCCTGATCCAATACATGAGTTAACTTCTCGGAACCCAAAATGATTTTAAAGTTTTAGAGCCAATCCTTATAATTTAATTCGATCAGTCTATGGGTGTCCAGGATTCGTGCTAGTGGGTTGGATGCAGACATTTTTCTATAGAGAGTCAAAGTTTCTAGTTAGATATTGTAATTAAGACTTAACCAATTTATTTAAAAATTTTATTTTTAAATAAATTAGCTTCCACTATTTTCTTTGGATCCCTACACTCCCTCTGTAGAGATGCAAAAATCTTCCATGATTACTGATTTCTAGTGGGTGGTGCAGTCCCACTGACTTACTCATCACCTCACCTAACAGTTATTGGTGATGGGTTAGCCAATGAGTGAACAACTCTTGTTCAATGATTCTCTAATCATGATGCACCCAAACTTGATCTCTAATTCATGAATCTCACCATGTCCAAAATATTGATCCACTCCTTAGTTAAGTCAGACCCACCATTTGCATAGATTGGATTCCTAATTGAGTCTCTCACCGTATCCAAAATATTGAGCCCAATCCATCCTCCAGCCTATAGCATCCAATGCCTAATAGACATGGTTGCATCTTTTCGGTGCAACTGAGCCACTATAACCAGTCGAGAATAATCAACCTCGAGAAGGGCCCACACATCTACAATGGTGGAAGACCTTAGACTTAATCTTTTCTTAGGAAGATTTGATTTAGGTCTCATTAAACTAGACTTGACATAGTCATAACCATTATGACTAACCTAGTGGCATGGGTTAGCTCGGATTATTGACCACCTCAGATCAGAACTGAGTCAACAAACATGGCCAGGTAAGTGAGATCCGGTGGAAGGGATATGCCATTAACTCGACAAGAATGCATTCAAGTCGAGTAGCTCCCAATTAAAAATCAGTCGGTCGTATCTGCCAAACTTACCTTAGACACCAAATTATTGAGCCAGAACCAATCGGGTTAGCCTACAATCCAGACTCTAACCACTGAGCCTAATTAGGTCTTAGCTTGATCGATCACTCACGTGACTCGATCTTGACCCAGACTTAATCCTATTAGGCTGGTCAATTTAAGCATTGTTGATCCCATCTAACCAACTCTTGATTCGGTTTGATCAACCGCTTAGACCTAATTGAGCTACCCAAGCCCGAACCCAATTTTATGAATATGTCTTAGATCTAAAAATTCTTAATTTTAGATCTAATTATATTTCATAATCTTAATTCTTAATTAAGTTTAGGGTTCATAAATAAAATATGTAAATAAGATCCTAGGGTTTTAGGATCTAGGATTTTGCAGAAAGTAAGTTTTCAATTTTTGATTAAGGACGAATGTGCAGCACCCCTACACATCATAAGAACACCCCATCGAATGGGAGGAGAGGGTCTTTAAACCCTACTTTATTCTTATGACCGGACGGCCAAGGGAAAATGCCTTAATCAGAAATACAACTAATCTACAAAAACTAATTAGATCTAAGCATATATCTCATATAAAAAAATAGATCTAATTAAAATATATTTTGTATACATCATATCATGCATATTTTTTAGATCTAAATTATCTCATAATCATCTAAAAAATTAAATTTAAATTTGATCTTATCAAATAAAATTTAATCTAGACCTATTTGTAGAACTATTCTACAACTAGTCTAAACATGCAACTATCATATCTCATATGAATAAATTAAATTTAATTTATTTTTTATTTTTAGATCTGATTATAATATTTATAAGATCAAAAAATAGTAAATAAATAGATCTAAAAATTATATTTAATCAAATAAAAATTATGATTATACTAGACTACACATAGAATAATTCTATTCCTAGTCTAGTTATGTATCTCATACATATTAGATCTAGATTAATTAATTTTAATTTTTTAATTTTTCTAATTTTAGATCTAATCACATCTCATGTGATATCTAAAATTACTAATTTATTAGATTAAATTAGATCTAAATAAATTTTATAAGAACCTGGCTCTGATACCAGTTGAAGAAAAATCCTGATTTTTTGGATCAGGTTCGTTCAGATCTGATTGGATCGAGAGGCATATTTCAAAAATTTTCTCTTAGATTCTAATTAGATCTAACACTTTTTAGATCTAATTTTATGATCTAATAAATAAAAAAATTAAATTAAATTAAATCTAAATTAATTTTACCTTGATATGGGTAATCCTGATTACTCGTTGATGATCTTGCTGAAGCCCTAAGGTTCTGGATCTAGCCACGCAAGCGCCTGGCCTCTACCGGTATCCACTTGGGCTGGATCTAGAGATTTTCTTCTTCTTCTTTCTTTTTAACTTTAAAAATCAGAATCTAGATCTGATTTAGAGGATCTTCAAAACTCCTTTCAAAAATCAGCAGTTGTCTCTGCAAGCAGTGC
This sequence comes from Cocos nucifera, assembly GCA_006176705.1. Taxonomy (NCBI): domain Eukaryota; kingdom Viridiplantae; phylum Streptophyta; class Magnoliopsida; order Arecales; family Arecaceae; genus Cocos; species Cocos nucifera. The sequence continues at coordinate 448 of QRFJ01007849.1, read as the reverse complement.
TGCCTTCTTTCCTTTTTCGTCAGCCTTTTCTTGCCTGACTCGCACTAGTCTTGAAGCCCGAACTTGCCTTGGGCATGGAGAGGAGAGAGAGGATCAGAAAAGGTGGTGTGGAGGAGGGAGAGGGGCAGCCTTGGGCATGTAGCTAGGAGAGAAGTCTCTTAAAAAGTGAGTGTAGACAGGTCTTTATATAGACCCTGTTGCGCCATGCAGTGCCACATCGCCCCGACCAATCACGTTGCTTCGTTCAATCATATCTAAATCTGATTGGTGGGATGACATCACCTGAACTAATTAGATGAGAGACCCATAGATTCATCCTAAGGTGGCGCCTAAGACTAGTCAAAGTCTATAGGTGAGGGTCACCTAGTTTGAATCCAAGAAGCAACCAAGAGTCCCATCCGTATGGGACTCTAAGCATCCTTATCCATGGGTGCATGCCATCCTAGGC
>QRFJ01007848.1:0-41175 GCA_006176705.1 Cocos nucifera | reverse complement strand
AAACCGAATCAAGAGTTGGTTAGATGGGATCAACAATGCTTAAATTGACCAGCCTAATAGGATTAAGTCTGGGTCAAGATCGAGTCACGATCAAGCAAGACCTAATTAGGCTCAGAGGTTAGAGTCTGGATTGTAGGCTAACCCAATTGGTTCTGACTCAACAATTTGGTGTCTAAGGTAAGTTTGGCACATACGACCGACTGGTTTTTAATTGGAAGCTACTCGACCTGAATGCGTTCTTGTACGAGTTAATGGCATATTCCTTCCACCGGTCTCACTTACCTGGCCATATCTGTTGACACAGTTCTGATCTGAGGTGGTCAATAATCCGAGCTAACCCATGCCACTAGGTTAGTCATAATTGTTATGACTATGAGCCAAGTCTAGTTTAATGAGACCTGAATCAATTCTCCCTAAGAAAAGATTAAGTCTGAGGTCTTCCACCATTGTAGATGTGCGGGCCCTTCCCGGGGTTGATTGTTCTCGGCTGGATACAGTGGCTCAGTTGCACCGGGAAAGATGCAACCATGTCTATTAGGCATTGGATGCTATGGGCTGGAGGATGAGTTGGGCTCAATATTTCGGATACGGTGAGAGACTCAATTAGGAACCCAGTCTATGCAAATGGTGGGTCTGACTTAACTAAGGAGTGGATCAATATTCGGATACGGTGAGATTCATGAATTAGAGACCAAGTTTGGGTGCACCATGATTAGAGAATCATTGAACAAGAGTTGTTCACTCATTGGCTAACCCATCACCAATAACTGTTAGGTGAGGTGATGAGTCAGTTGGTGAGACCGCACCACCCACTAGAAATCATTAATCATGGAGATTTTTCGCATCTCTACAGAGGGAGTGTAGGGATCCGAGAAAATAGTGGGAGCTAATTTGTTTAAAAATAAAATCCCTAAACAAATTGGTCAAGTCAAAATTACAGTATCTAACTAGAATCTTTGACTCTCTACAGGAAAATGTCTGCGTCCAACCCATTGGCACGTATCCTGGACACACATAGACTGACTGGACCCAATTATAAAGATTGGCTCAGGAACTACAAAATTATTTTGGGTTTTCGAGAAGTTAACCCATGTTTTGGACCAGGACCCTCCCACCTTACCAGCCCGTCCATCCACTGAACAGAGAGCGTCTCTGGAAAAAATGGATAGACGAAGATAATAAGGCCAGATATTACATGTTGGGCTCGATGTCTGATGAGCTCCAGCGCCAACATGAAGATATCGGGACTGCTCGCCAAATGTTGGCTCACCTGCAGGAGATGTTTGGTGAACAGAGTCGCGCAGCCAAATATCAAGTCACGAAATGACTTTTTAAGGCTAAGATGCGTGATGGGCAGTCAGTCCAAGATCACTGTCTGACAATGATCAAGGACATGGAAGAGCTTGAGAAGCTCGGTGTGAAGTTAGACTTGGATCTGCAGAACGATATTATTCTGCAATCCTTGACTGATGCATATGGGCAATTCATCATGAATTACCACATGCATAAACTTCAAAATTCCTTGGCCGAATTAATGAATATGCTGGTTACCGCTGAGCTTTCTATGAAAGGTTCTAAAGGCTCAGTTCTTGCTATGGAACGGACTTCTTCCAAAAGAAAGTCTTATGGAAAGAAAAAGAAGTCTGTGAAAAAGCAAAAGGTGGAAGGATCAAAGAAGAAGAAGGCAGAACCGAAGAAGAAGGCCGATGTCAAAGGAAAGTGTTTCCATTGCAACAGCGACGGCCATTGGAAGCGGAACTGCCCTACTTACCTGGCCACCCTGAAGAACAAGAAGGAAGGTCCTTCTGGAGGTATGCTCGTTATTGAGTCTAACCTTACGATTTCTTCTGCATCCAGTTGGGTGCTTGACTCTGGTTCTAGTGCTCATCTGTGCACTTCCATGCAGGGTCTTGAGGATAGCAGGAGGCTGAGGGATGGAGACATGATCCTACGCATCGGTAATGGAGCAAGAGTTGCTGCAGTAGCCGTGGGAACATACCCTCTTCGATTACCATCTGGTTTAGACTTAGTTTTGAAAGACTGTTATTATGTGCCTGCAGCTAGCAGGAATTTGATTTCTGTTTCATGCTTAGCACAAGAAGGCTATGTGATTACCTTCTTTAAGGACCATTGTAACATTCTTTATGAAAGAAATAAAATTGCAAATGGTTTCCTTATTAATGGTCTTTATCAGCTACATATTGATGTACCTGTTCTAACTATCGAGCAAAACGTGAATGCCAAACGACCTAGGGATAGTCCAAACGATAGATATCTATGGCACCTGAGATTAGGTCATATAGCAGAAGATAGGATCAACAAATTGGAGAAAAATGGGCTATTGAGTCCATTGACTTTCCGAGTCATATCCAACTTGTGAATCTTGTCTTCAAGGCAAAATGACTAAACTCCCTTTTGTTGGACATGGGGAGAGGGCCACAGATCTCCTTGCCCTAGTACATACTGATGTGTGCGGCCCATTTGATGTGCCGGCTAGAGGCAATTTTGTCTACTTCATTACCTTTACCGATGATCTGTCTAGGTATGGGTATGTGTATCTTATGAGACACAAGTCTGAAGCTTTTGAAAAGTTCAAAGAATTCAGACATGAAGTAGAAAAACAAACTGGAAAAACCCATTAAGGTTCTTCGATCAGATCGAGGAGGTGAATACCTTAGCCGGAATTCCTAGACTATCTTCAAGGAAAAATGGCATAGTCTCTCAATGGACTCCACCAGGAACACCTCAACTCAACGGGGTTTCAGAACGGAGAAATCGGACTCTATTGGATATGGTTCGATCCATGATGAGCTTCACAGACCTCCCTGATTTTCTTTGGGGACATTCATTGTTAACTTCAATTTATCTACTGAATAGGGTTCCCTCTAAAACCGTTCCTACCACACCGTATGAGATATGGCACGGTAAGAAACCAAGTCTGAGTCATCTCAGAATTTGGGGTTGTCCGGCTCATGTCAAAAGACAACAAGCGGACAAGTTAGAGTTTAGGTCCTTTCAGAGCTCGATTCATAGGATATCCTAAAGAGTCATTAGGATACTATTTCTACATTCCAGAAGACCACAATGTGATTGTGAGTCGACATGCCATCTTTCTTGAAAAATAGTTTATTCAAGATAGCGGCATTGGAAAGCAGATTAAGCTTGATGAGAAAGTCTCACAAGTACAACGAGCTAAGGACCAATTGGAACCAAATCAGGTTGAGCCAATAAGAACACTACCTCCTCCACCTCGTAGATCGGAAAGAGTTTTCCATCCCCCTGAAAGATACTTAGGTATTATTTCAGAGGAAGTAGAGGAAAATGTTCCTCGTAGGTAATGGTGCTCATGGTGATGATCCCAAAACCTACAACGAGGCGATATCAGATATCGACTCCGAGAAATGGCTAGAGGCAATGCAGTCAGAAATTGACTCGATGCACTCAAACCAAGTCTGGACCTTGGTAGATCCACCAGAAGGTATAGTACCTATTGGGTGTAAATGGATCTTCAAGAGAAAGATTGGTGCAGATGGGAATGTGGAGACATTCAAGGCTAGACTAGTGGCAAAAGGTTATAGTCAACGCGAAGGCATTGACTATCAGGATACCTTTTCCCCAGTGGCTATGCTAAAATCCATCCGCACATTGCTTGCCGTTGCAGCCTATTTCGATTATGAAATATGGCAAATGGACGTGAAAACGGCATTCTTAAATGGATATCTTGAGGAAGATATCTATATGGAACAGCCGCTAGGTTTCACATCCAGTGATACTGATCACAAGGTTTGCAAGCTGCAAAGGTCCATATATGGACTTAAGCAAGCATCTCGGAGCTGGAACACTCATTTCAATGATGTGATCAAAAAGTTTGGTTTCATCAAAAATGAAGAGGAACCATGTGTTTTCAAAAAGGTCAGTGGGAGCGCTGTTGTCTTCCTCGTATTGTACGTGGATGACATCCTCCTTATTGGGAATGATATTCCCATGTTGACAACAGTCAAAATATGGTTGTCCAAGGAATTCTCCATGAAAGACCTAGGTGAAGCATCCTTTATTCTAGGAATTAAGGTCTATAGGGATAGACCGAATAGGATGCTAGGACTTTCACAGAAGATGTACATAGAGGAAAGTACTAAAGAGGTTTAGTATGGAAAACTCTAAGAGGGGATTAATACCCTTCAGACATGGTATTCATCTTTCCAAGAAGATGTGCCCTAGCACACCTGAGGAAATAGAACGCATGAGCAAGATCCCTTATGCTTCTGCAATAGGGAGCCTCATGTATGCCATGCTATGTACACGACCTGATATAGCCCATGCTGTGAGTGTCACAAGCAGATATCAGTCAAATCCAGGTGAAGAACACTGGACTTCTGTGAAATGTATCCTTAAGTACTTGAGAAGAACTAAGGATATGATGTTGGTCTTTGGTAATGGAGAACTCCAAGTCCAGGGATACACAGACTCGGATTTCATGTCCGATATAGATGATCGAAAGTCGACATCTGGGAGTCTGTTTGTGTGCAATGGTGGTGCTGTCAGCTGGAAGAGTTCCAAGCAAACTGTGATAGCAGATTCCACCATGGAAGCAGAATATATCGCTGCATCAGAGGCTGCGAAGGAAGCATTCTGGTATAAGAAGTTTGCTGCAGAAATTGGAGTAATGCCATCAGATGCCATTCCTCTATACTGCGACAACAATGGCGCCATAGCCCTTGCTAAGGAGCCGAGGTCTCACCAAAAATCCAAGCACATTGAGCGGCGATACCACCTCATCCGCGATTACCTCGAGAAGGGTTACGTCGAGGTCAAGAGAGTCAACTCCACAGATAATGTGGCAGACCCACTTACAAAGCCGTTGGGCCAGCAGAAGATCGAAGCCCACCTTGAGAAGATGGGACTTAGACTTGTAGCCAATTGGCTTTAGGACAAGTGGGAGATTGTTAGATATATGTGCCCTAGAAGCCAGAATTGGCTGACACTTGTAATACACTTCTAGGGGCAAAATTATAATTTTGACTATAATCAATAAAATGGGTTATTTTCTATCACATATGTGTATTTAGTGTCTGTGATACATCCTTTGAGTTAATGGTAATGATAATTCATATTTTCAAGAGTTGAAAATTTAAGACATGAATAATCATTATTAACTCATAAAATGCTTCCCGACCATAGGATCATCACGAGGATGGTGATTGATCCGGAAGGTTGGTGTACAATCGCTTCTCTTTAGTAGATGAGTCTTGAGTCTACGGTGTGGAGACACCGGAGCGAGAGTACAGGTACTCGTTAGAGAACGAGGGCACTGAGCGTGACCACCTCGAGTAGTCATTAGGAAGTCTACCTTCTCGTCAATGACTGACTCGATGCTGCAGTAGTGTGTCTGGTTCTTTGACCTGAGGTGCATCGGCAGTTCACCTTGAGGGTGTTATAGTTTGACTACACCATTACTCGGTCTCCTAGCCATATGGAACCCTGAGGTGTATGTTGGCTATAGCATGTTCATTGTAGGAACTGGATTGCATCAAGATGGAATCTATCTACCTCGGTGGTAGAGGAGCAGCCCTATGATGATCATGAGAATCAAGTCCAGAAGCCCATGGCCATGGCAGAGTGAAATAATAGAAAGAGTTTCTATTTAGATTTTCACATTCGGACTTCGAATCGAATGATTACATCATATGACAGAAGACTAGGGTTTGACGAGTTCACCTTAACCCTAATCTGATCGGGGCTCAAGATAGAAGAACTTAATCACACAGGTAGCTGCACCAAGAGGTTCGCATTCAGCTCTGATGGGTTGCCACCATATACTGCTAGGTGTCACTGGTGGATTTTGGGAGCAATTAGAATGATTTAGATGATCGATCATTCTAGCTGTTCGAATCAGAAGAGTTCTGATCCATCGAAAGGAGTTTCGATGATGTCGATGATAGAGATCATGACATATCCCATTACCATACAGAACTGAACCTAACTGGGTCACACAAACAAGGGTTTGAATCTGGTGATCATCAATTGAACTGATCCTAGTTCAATTGATCTGAATGAGATTCAATTAGGTTCAAGAAAATCGTGCTAGCACTCGATTGAACCTAACGTTCTTCTTTTACTATCATAAATAAGTTGTCCTGACTGAGCCAAAGGAGTTTGTGCTCAATCAGAGGCCTTCACTATGGTCTGACTGGAGCCTGTCCAAGTCAGAAAAGGGTTGTCTTATTTTGTAAGACAATACCTACTATTTTTGGTCACCTGCCATTTCTCATTCTTTGACTTTGGTCAAAAGTTGACCTTTGACTGGTCAAATATTGACCATTGATACTTTGACTTCTATCCATGTGTCATGCACCTATTGGAGAGCTGGTGGGGGTTTGTCCCCCTGCCAAAAGCTGGCAAGGAGGAGGGCGCACGCCCCCCAGGGTGGCGTGCGCCCAAGCAGGAGGTGCCCAAGAGTCCCTGTTGGATAGGGACTCCATCTCCCTTTTGGATTCCAAATAGACTCCTCCTAAGAACCAAGTTTGACTGGTCTTAGGTGCCATCTAAGGATGAATCCAAGGGACTCTATTCCTACCAATCAGATTTAGATCTGATTTCACAAAGAGTTGTGATTAGTTGGGAAGAAGAGGAGTTGGATCATGCATAGTCTATAAATAAGACCCTGCGCCCAACTCAAAGAGTACATACATAATTTCCACACCCAAGGGATGCCTCTCTCCCCTCCTCCATGCCAAGCCCATCTTCTTCCTCTCCTCTCCATGCCCAAAATAGTTTTGGGATTTCAGTTGGTGCGATCCAGGTGAGAGAAAGGCAACAGAAAGCTAGAAGGCTGCGCTGCTGCAAAGGACAACTACTAATTTTTGAAAGGTATTTTGAAAATCCTCCGAATTAGATTCAGATCTGATTTTCGGAGATATGATAGAAAAGAAGAGGATCTCTAGATCCAACCTGAGTAGATATCGGTAGAGGCCAGGCACTTGCGTGGCTAGATCCAGAACCTTCCGCTGCTTACATGATCATCAACGGATAATAGGATTATCCTACATCAAGGTAATTTAAATTTGATTTAATTTATCTAGATTTTATTTTTATTATTAGAATAATAAGAATCAGATCTAAAATATTTCAGATCTAATTTGGATCAAAGAGAAAAAATTTTGAAATATATCTCTTGATCCGATCAGATCTGAACGAACCTGGCTCGGAAAATCAGGATTTTCCTTCAATAGGTGCGATGAGTTGGGACATCGAGTCAAGGATTGTCCATAACTCAAGGATCGAATGAGGGCTACTATAGCAACGGCCAGTAGCAAGTCAGAGGATGATGTCTTGTAGATATCTGATGATGTATCTAGTTCTTTTCAGTAGTGAATTTTAGATTCTGCATGCACATATCATGTTTATTATAGAAAGAAGTAATTTGACTCCTTGGAGAGCATTGATGGAACTATTTATCTACCAAATGGATCGAGTTATGTGATTAAAGGCATCGAAATGGTCAGTTGGAAGATACATGATGGTGCAATGAGTAGATAGGGGGAGGTTCGATATATGCCCAATTTTAGGCTAAATCTTATCTTATTGAGCAGACTGAATTTAAACGGCTATAGGTGGATAGCTGGTGATGAAATCCTGAAGATCATGCATGGTGATAGGATGATATTAGAGAAGAAAAAGAAGACAAGAGGATATTACTATCTGGCAGAAAGCCTAGTTTGAGGTAGAGCTTTAGGAGCTAGAGGGAGCCTAGTGCGAGATGGAGCTCCATATGGAGATGGATTGGGCATGAGATGGGAGACTCGAAAGAACGAGAGGCGACATCGCAGAGTGAAGTTCCTATTACCGTAGGAGAATTTTTTGAGCAAGTCTTTGATCAAAGTGGACACAGCCCATGATAGAGGTAGGATCGAGCGGCCAGACTTGACTCCCATGTTTGTCCATCCATGATCAGCAGGCATGCTCCAGGACATGGGGGTGAGATGGATCACAAGCTCTTAAAGTCAGATGGAGGTTGAATATCGAGTCGAGATGAAGATTGTTAGGATTTGACACCTCGAATTTGATCCACAGTAAGAAGAGATCAATTTTCAGCATAGCAGTCGGACCGACTCTGATACACAGTCGAGTTGGCTCGAACCACAGTCGAGCCAGCTCTCTCAGATAGACAGACAGTAGGAGTCCGAACAAGATGCAGTCGAGCCAGCTCGACCCCTGACCGAGCTGGCTCGTTCAAGGTGAACAGAATATGATGGTATTTTTTCTGTTTGGACTAAGATTATGATTTATCCAAGGGCTCTATGGGAGTTGCACATGGACCACAAGATCTAGTGGCCATGGAGGATTGCGATCATGATTTGAAGGTCAAAAAATATTCCAAGATTCCATCAAGAACATGTTCGACTCATATTAGGAGAACGAGCCCTATTAGGACTCTTGTGAACTATTGAGAAGAGGATTCTCATCCTATTTAAAGGATTGAGATGCTTTGGAGCAAAAAGGATGGCATGTGTAGCATGAGAGGTATGTAGAGATGCTCAGGTAGCTGTCGAGAGGAGCTTGGCAAAGCATCAAGTACGTGTAGCCCATGAGAGAGAGAAGTAACAAGTGCATAGCATCCGATGAGGAGGTTGTGAGGGTAGTGCATATTATAGCTTCTGTGGGTCTCCTTGAAATTTTGAGAGAGCTTTTGTAAGGGTAGCTTCTAGTTGAGAGAGATTTATGTACGGTGAGTTGAGAGTGGGTGTTCTCCTCTTGTACCTATTTTTCTCTTTCATAGTGAAGCTTTGCATGTCCCGTGGAGGTGAGCCTTTAGGCCGATCCACGTACTTGATTATTTTTTTATTTTATTTCTTTCTTCTTTCTGCCATAATAATTTGGTACTAGATCCTTAACAAGCGATATCAGAGTAGTTGATATTCCAATAGTTTGGTATTAGAGCAAGTTGATACCATAATAGATATGTTCCTTTTTCTCATAAAGGATTGTTTAAATAGATCTGAAACATAAAGTTGCAGATTGAAACAAAGTCCAATTCAAAACATTTTTGAATTGAAACTTCACCAACCCTAACTCTATCAATATGGGGCAGCAACTAGGGTGTTTGGTGTCCAAAGACTAGGTGCACAATTAGATTGGGTGGCAAGGTATTATGGTGAGTTCTAGGGTTAGGTGCAAGGAAGCAAGTGTAGTCCAATTGGACTCTTTGGTTCTCATCTAATTTGGCTTAAATCAAACCAACATTAATTAGACCCAAACATATGAGTTAACCTAATCTAATTAGGCTCTTAATCTCTTGATCAAATCAAGAATTACTTGAGTCTAAGATCCAATCAAATCAGAATCTCATCTTTCTTAGCAATTAGATCATCAAATAACCTAATCGGGTTAGACCTAATTGAATCCAATTCAATTAATATTGATCTAATTCTTATAAAATTAAATTTAATTAATTAATAATTTAATTATTAATTAATCTTTTTTTAATTAATTACATTAGGTTAATTATCAATCATATTGATAATTGAACCCTTTAATTATTAGATGTGTGTCCTAGAAGCCAGATTGGCTGACACTTATAATACACATTCTAGGAGCATTTTTATAATTTTGACTTAAGATTAATAAAAAATTATTTTTTTATCACATTGTGTATAAAGTATCTGTGATACATCCTTTGAGTTAATAGGAATAATAATGCATATTTTTAAGAGTTAAAAATTTAAGACCTATATTTTCATAATTAACTCATAAAATGCTCCCAACCATAGGATCATCATAAGGATGATTATCGATCCAGAAGGTTGGTATACAATCACTTTCTTAGGATAGATGAGTCCTGAGTTTATAATATGGAGACACCAGAGCGAGAGTATAAGTACTCATTGAGAACTAGGGCACTGAGCATGATTAACTCGAGCAGTCATAAGAAAGTCTATCTTTTCATTAATGACTAGCTCGATACTATAGTTATGTGTCTGGTTCTTTGAGTTGAGGTGCATCGATAGTTTATCTTGAGTGTATTATAGTTTGACTACACCATAACTCAATCTTCTAGCCATTCAAAATCCAGAGGTGTATGTTGGCTATAGTATGTTCATTGTAGGAACTGGATCGCACCAAGATGGGATCTATCAATCTCGGTAGAGAAGGAATAGTTCTATGATGATCATGAGATCGAGTCTTTAAGTCCATGGCCATGGCAGAGTAAAATAATAGAAAAAAAATTTCTACTAGGGTTTCACATCGGACTTGAATCAAATGATTCAATCATATGATGAGGTGTTGAGTTTGATGAGGTCACCTTAACCATAATCCTATCGAGATTCATGATAGAAGAATCCAATTACATAGGTAGTTATAGTGAGAGATTCGTATTTAGTTCTGATAGATTGTCACCATATATTGCAAGGTGTCACCAGTGAATTTTTGGATCAATTAGAATTGTCTTGATGATCGATGATTCTAATTAGATGAATCGAAAGAGTTCTAGTTCATCGAAAGATATTTTGATGATATCGATGATAGAGATTGTGACATGTCCCATTACCATATAGAGCTGAACCTAATTGGATCATACAAACAAAGGTTTAGGTCTGGATGTCATCAATTGGACCAACTCAGTTCGATTGATTTGGATTAGATCCAATTAGGTTCAAGAAAATCATGGTAGCACACGATTCAGCCTAACATTCTCTTTCTGTAGTCTTTTCGGTTCATCTTGACTGAGTCAAATTAGATTTAGCTCATCTGGATGTCTTGTATGGATTTGTCCTGATCTGACTGGAGATTGTTCTAGTCAGATAAGGCCTTGTCCTGATGAGATCAGGGCTTATCCTGACAAAACCAAAGCTTGTCTTAAAATCATGAGATGGCATTAAGACAAGGGGTCATTGACTCGATCTTTGTAGGAGTTAAGGGGTATAGCATGTGCCCCCTAGAATTTATGTAGGGTGCACGTCCCTAGAGGATTTTCATGGAAGAAATGAGGGTGCACACCCTCATATGGCATGTGCCCATAGTGGATAGGGTTAGGTGTTTTGATGAGATCAAAACACTTAGAGATAAGATCTCATGCGCCCATAAGATTCTATCTTCCCATCTCCATGTCTTTTTCTGATGATTTTGTGTGACAAATTCAGAAGAAAAATAGGTGTGGGCATGGGAAGTTGATAGGAGTCTTTCTATTTTAAGTAAAAGGATTGCTTAAAGCTCTAGGACTATAGGATAACAAACAGGTCTATAAATAGGGCCTTACGCAAAGTATTTATGCATCACATTTTGTCTATGGCAAAGCCCTATATCTCCTTCCACCTCCATGCCCTCTCTTCTAGATCTCCTCTTCTCCATGCCCAAGGAGTTGGGTGTTTCAGCGATCAAAAGTTGAGAGCTATTGGTGCAAAGGCAAGGCAAGAAGATCCCATCATGAGATGAATGCGCAGCCTTCGAAGATTGTCTTGAAGGCTTTACAAATTTAGATCAAATATAATCTTTTATGATCAGATCTAGAAGGAGAGCACATCTAGAACCAGCTCGAATCGACTTCGATAGAGGTCGGGCACGTGGGTGGCTAGATCCAGAACCTCAGGAGCAATCGGATCATCATCAAGGTAAAAGTTTTACCCAAATAGGTAACAAAAGTTGCTATAATTTTAATTTAATTTTTATTTTTAATATTAGATCATATGGATCAGATCTAAGAACTCTTAGATTTGATCAAATTTTGTAGAAAAATTTTTAAAATTTTGCTATAGATCTAATCAGATCAGATTGATCCTGTGGTAGCAAAATTTGATTTTTCTTTATCAATGATTCATAATCATTGATTAGCCACCTAATCAGATCGAAACTTTTGTATGTGTGATCCCATAGGTTTGAGCACTAAGTCAATAGCATAGGAACAAGTTACCTGTACTAATCAAAGTGACCATTTAGCTAGATACTCAAGTGACCATTTAGCTAGATACTCAATGACCAGATATAGTCGAATGTAGCGAAGCAACATCCATAACCTACTAGACATGGTTACCATATAATTCATTCCATTGATCAATAATGCTTGCAAAAACTTCAGAGTTTACTACCAACTCTTGATCAGTAATCCTTATAATATCTCAACCTACTCAATTTTATGACTCTCTCAAGAATTATCCTGACTAAGATTCTGCTAAATTAAAATATATTGAGACATTCACTCTAATTTTATTTGGAGTGGTCAATTTCATCTTGACTCATACACCGACTTAACAAGTATTTGACTGCACCCAAAAATTTTCTATCACTGAATTATAAATTCTGATAATCCGATAACAAAGTATAGTGAGTTGCTTGCAGTCACCATGGTGATCTCAGGTCGGAGGAATAGTTATATCTATATCTCTTTGGATAACACTCTTGATAATAGAGTGCCCTAGAATTGATCACGTTCAATGGAGATCAATATCCTACTTGTATGCCATACCAGTATCAACATATTTTTTGATTAAGAGGACAACCAATCCATATAGCACACAATAATCTATGCTTGCTATAATTACTTATTAATAATGTATCATTTGGTCATGAACAAGTTTAAGAACTATACGATAAATTCTTCTTTATCATATTAGAAATAGTTCTAAGAACTTTCATCATAACAATGAAGTTTGATTAAGAAGATGTACAATCTTATGATAAAATATGCCAAATAATTTTTATTAATGAATGATTTATATATATTTATAAGAATAATCTCAATCATCTATAAGCTAGATAATTGAATTTGGGATACAATTCCCAATAGCTAATTGGCTCATTAAAATTATATACTAAATTAAACCTCAAAAAAGTTGGAAGGAATTGAATTTAGCTTGAAAATGCTATCAAAGAAGGCTTCACAATGAGGTACCCCCTCTAGCCCGAGGTATAAAGATTTGAATCAATGCTTCCTTATGTAAAAGGGCCTAGGGCATGCCTACCATGCACATAGAGTCTAGAAATTAAAAGTTTAGTCCTTTGGCACATCCTAGAACTCTTACATTTATGGCTTAAATGTTACAATGGCCATTTAAAATGTATGATCAGAGGGTCTTGGACTCTGTCTACTTGCTTAGGTATCCTAAAAATAAAAAGAAAGTAGAGATTTATGAACTAATCAATTAGAATACATGACAATAATTAGGCTAAAATAAGCAAGGAAAGAGGAAAAGAAGCAATTATATTCTTAAAGAGAAAGAAATTTTGTTCATGTCAAGCTAACTACATGCTATTCATGAACATAACAAGATTAGAGTAAAAAAAATAATACAAGAAGTAAGGGAAAGGTAACTTCTCCAATGGTAGGTTGGCATGATCCAACTTGCTTTCTCCTCTTTGGAGGAGCTCCCTTAGTAATCTCTCCTGCTTGATCTAGTTGTAAGAGAATTAGGGGTACAAGAAGAAGAGAAGGGTAGAGAAAGAAATCCATGAGGGGTAGGTGGGAAGGGATTGAAGGGATAGAAAAGCTCTAATTCTTTGTTCCTAATTATTATTGATAGCTAGAGTGGGGAATCAATGGTGGAGTTTGAATTTTTTATAGATTAGCGAAGCATGGAGATGATACCAAGTGGTATTCTAGGTTTGGCCTAAAGAGAGAGACATGATTAAGGATTAGTTCAAGGGATGGGATTCTCCCTCATAGATTTAATACCTATAAATGCTTCCCTCCTTTTTACTTTAGGACAAAAAGTTAGAGCTCAAACATATTAGATGTATTCAATATTGTCAACCATTCTTTTTTTATTTTCAGATCTTTTAGGATGATATTTATTGGTGGGAGCAAAGATGTCCAAATATAAAATTTTAACTAGGATAGCTAGGCTATAGTGGTGGGCTATGGTTCAACTTTGAGCCCAACATAAGCTTGCTTGACCAAATTTCAAAATTTATCAAATTCAGACTTAAGAATGAACTAAGTTGGATTTAATGACTTGCATGTGAGGTAATTGATCAAATGGAATTAAGAAGGATAATTGGACTTTAAGATCATTGATTGGGATAGAAAGGAGATGGAATTGGTAGAAAATTTGAAGAGAATTGGATTGTGCTACTGAATCAAGATCAAGTAAATTTGAGTCAGCCCATTTAGGTTAATTGATAGGATTTATGGGAAATTTTACAAAATTGAACCTTCAGTAGAGATGGAATAAATAAAATAGGGAATGAATTGAGATTAAAAATGAATTATGGTAAGTGGAATTTGATCAAAAATGGATAGCTTAGGGTTTAAAAATGGAGAAGTGGACCAAATGATACAATTGAATGTTAGGACTAATTACTGAGAGTGTAATTGATCAATTGAAGGATCCTTAGTAATCTTTGGCTAACTGAAGCAAGAGAAAGGAGTTAGTGAGATGAACATATATCAAAACCTAGAAGCTTTTGATTTAGGAACATATCCACATTGATTTTAGTCTTAAGAGCTCAAAAGTGGATGCTCAAGTATACCTTGTTTTGTATGTTTAGTTTTAACTTTTCTACGTATCGAAACAATTTTTTTATTTTATTTCTTGTATGTTTATTATCTTCATATCATGCATTCTTGTGTCGCTTAGCTTTAGAATATGGTCTTGTATTTTATATACTTATTTAATTTTCTTTTATATCTTTTTTTCTTTCTTCTTATTTTTAATTAATATACTTCTACTTTCAACTATCTATTTAAAATTCTCAAATGATTTTAACTCTTCTACTGTGTATATTTTTATTTTATTCATTTTTCTAATTATAAATTTTTTAAAGTTATTCAACTTTAATTTCTTGAGTCCAATGTCTATATCAGAATCTATTCCAGAAAATATGCTAAAATTGCTAATAATTGCAAAAATTAAAATATGCCATAGATGCAAAATTAGGTAACATAAGAAGTTGGAAAGACATGCTTAAAAATAAGGTGTGTAAATATACAACTCTAATAGAAATAAAAATCACGCTCTTGCACAAGTATCTAGTGTGGTTGTCCTTAAGATACAATGAACCCTACTTAGCTTGAAGCCTCATATCATGAACATTATTCCATAGAGATCCAACCTAATGAATGACTTTAGTGGTCCAGAAGGAGAGAAGGGAGTGGAAAAAAGAGGAAAAAAATTGTAAAAGAGAAAGGCTATCATAATGGTGGAAACTCTTAGAATAGTAGAATAACTCATTAGGACAAAATGCTAAACCTAGGAATAACTCATTAGCACAAAACCCTAGAGCTAGACCCTTAATATAGGCTCGGTCCAAGTAACCCTTGGAGAGGCCTATAATAGCCTCAAAGGCCATCTTTATAAGGGTCTTGGTGGTTTGCATGTACTTACACCTCATTGATGCCCAACAATATGGTAGCTGGTATGTGATTTTTCTGTATGTTATATAGATGCACATAGGAGCCCTTAATCTTTTTCTTCCAAAACCATAAGCACCATTTAATCCACCTTTATATATTCAAGTATATAACTAGGTGGAGCTTCAGAAATACTTTTTCATGTTTCCCATATTTTTATAATATAGAGTATTTATCTTTTTATTGAGGAAAAGAATCATGACTAAGGCTCAATATTTGCAGTAGACTAGATTAGACACTATTATAGAACAGGACTATGACAGCAGCTTGTAACCATTATCATAGCCCAAAAAAATTACTACTATAGGCTATAGTAGCGGTTAGCTAACCACTGCCACTGTAGCCATCGTCGTAGGTCTATGACAGCGATTGTTGTAGCAATTTTGAAAACCGCTGTCATAGAGCGCTTATTGCAGTGGTTTCTAAACTACTACCATAGCTTGACCTATGACAACGATTATGAAACCGCTGCCATAGACTTATATATAGCAGCGATTATGGAACCGCTGCCATAAGCTTATCTATGGTAGTAGTTATATAACCGCTGTCATAGGTCTAATACAGTGGTTGACACATAGCCTACGTCAGCGGTTGGCATGTCTATGGTAGCAATTATAAAACCGCTATCGTAGCTTTTGAATAATTAAAAAAATATAAAATTTTTAATTTTTTATATATTTTACCTAATAAATGCAGAGATATATAACACAAAAATTATTACAAAACATAAAAATATTTCTAAAATGCTAAAATTTTATTATTGAATAAAATTTATTATAATATTTTTTAAAAAAATACATCAAAAGTCTCCTAAATCTACATCATCGTCATCATCAAAAGAACTAATTTTTTATTTTATTTCATGTATGTTTATTATCTTCATATCATGCATTCTTTTATTTTTTAGCTTTAGAATATGGTCTTGTATTTTATATACTTATTTAAGTTTCTTTTATACCTTTTGTTCTTTCTTCTTATTTTTAATTAATATGCTTTTACTTTCAACTATCTATTTAAAATTCTCAAATGATTTTAACTCTTCTACTGTGTATATTTTTATTTTATTCATTTTACTAATTATAAATTTTTAAAGTTATTCAACTTTAATTTCTTGAGTCCAATGTCTATATCGGAATCTATTCTAGAAAATATTCTAAAATTGCTAATAATTGCAAAAATTAAAATATGCCATACATGCAAAATTAGGTAACATAAGAAGTTGAAAAGACATGCCTAAAAATAAGGTGTGTAAATACACAACTCTAATAGAAATAAATATCACACTCTTGCACAAGTATCTAGTGTGGTTGTCCTTAAGATACAATGAACCCTACTTAGCTTGAAGCCTCATATCATGAACATTATTCCATAGAGATCCAACCCAATGAACGACTTTAGTGGTCCAAGAAGGAGAGAAGGGAGTGGAAAAAAGAGGGAAAAAAATTGTAAAAGAGAAAGGCAATCATAATGGTTGAAACTCTTAGAATAGTAGAATAACTCATTGGTACAAAATGCTAAACCTAGGAATAACTCATTACCACAAAACCCTAGAGCTAGACCCTTAATATAGGCTCGGTCCAAGTAACCCTTCGAGAGGCCTATAATAGCCTCAAAGGCCATCTTTATAAAGGCCTTGGTGGTTTACATGTACTTATACCTCATTGATGCCCAACAATATGGTAGCTGGTATGTGATTTTTCTGCATGTTATATAGATGCACATAGGAGCCCTTAATCTTTTTCATCCAAAACCATAAGCACCATTTAATCCACCTTTATATATTCAAGCATATAACTAGGTGGAGCTTCAGAGATACTTTTTCATGTTTCCCATAATTTTTATAATATAGAGTATTTATCTTTTTATTGAGAAAAAAAATCATGACTAAGGCTCAATATTTGCAGTAGACTAGATTAGACACTACTATAGAAAAAAGCTACGACAGCGATTTATAACCATTATCGTAGTCTAGAAAAATCATTACTATAGGCTATGGCAGTGGTTAGCTAACCACTGCCACTGCAGCTAACCGTTGCCACTGCAGTCATCGCCGTAGGTTTATGGCAGTGATTATTGTAGCGGTTTTAAAAACTGCTACCATAGCTTGACCTATGACAATGGTTATGAAATCACTGCTATAGACTTTTCTATAGCAGCAATTATGGAACCACTATCATAAGCTTGTCTATGGCCGCGGTTATGTAATCGCTGTCATAGGTCTAATGCAACGGTTGACATATAGCCTACGTCAGTGGTTGGCATATCTATGACAGTGATTATAAAACCGCTATCGTAGCTTTTGAATAATTAAAAAATATAAAATTTTTAATTTTTTATATATTTTATATGATAAATATAGAGATATATAACATAAAAAATATTATAAATATAAAAATATTTCTAAAATGCTAAAATTTTATTATCAAATAAAATTTATTATAATATTTTTTAAAAAAATATATTAAAAGTCTCCTAAATCTACATCATCATCATCACCGAAAGATAGAGCACGAGCTGGAGCTAGAGTTGGAGCTGCAGCCTGAGCTGAAGCTGGAGGAGCTAGAGTTGGAATACGGTCCAACATATCCTCAAAGCCCGTGAAGGCACCTCCAAAATACATGCTCCTCAGCCTGATTTGCCGATATCGTAGTATGATCTACCCATGCCAATGCCTCCTCAAGCTCCTCTCGACTGACGACACCGAAAGCCTGTGAAGAGATGCTCGTCTCAGACCAATAGCTGGTTGGCGTATGTCCAGGCCTATATTAGATCCTTCCAGAGTGCTTAGGCCCCAAGACCTGAGATAGATGGTCATGGGGGCTAGAGGTATCTAGGCCCTCACTCACGAGCGCATCTAATTGATCTTATAATTATAAATTTAAATAAAATTTTATAAGAAATGCTATAATACTAATCATATATACTAATATATTTAATACTTATAAAAATTCTCTCAATCGTGACTTTCATCGGTCTATCTTTATTGTCCATACAGTTGGATTGAAAGATCTCGATATGGCTGGACATCACTCCATCTCTCATCAGCTATAACAATGGATTAGTTTATCAGAAATATAAAAAAATATATCAATTTAATTTATCTAGTAAGATTTAGAATTCATTATCTCTCTATGCACATGACTGACCATAGACTCATGGTCGAGAGTGTGCGTATACTCCTGGACTGTCCGATTCTTTCAATTCTAACAAAAGATAGCCTAACAAGTATTCAAATAAATAATAAATATTTAAAAATATTTAAATATAACTTTAAGCATATTAAAAAATTTAAAAATTAGTAATTTTATCTCAAACTCATGGCTCCTATAAAGTGTAACCATCCTCTCCCACTGACTCGAAGGACAGTCCTATTAGATATGTGTGTCCTAAAAGTCAGAATTGACTGACACTTGTTATATACTTCTAAGGATAAAATTATAATTTTAACTATAAATAATAAAATAGGTTATTTTCTATCACAATGTGTATTTATTATCTGTGATACATCCCTTGAGTTAATGGCAATGATAATTCTTATTTTCAAGAGTTGAAAATTTACGATATAAATTTTCATTATTAACTCATAAAATGCTCCTGACCGTAAGATCATCATGAGGATGGTGATTGATCCAAAAGGTTGGTGTACAAGTGCTTCTTTATAGTAGATGAGTCTTAAGTCTATGGTGTAGAGACACCAGAGCGAGAGTATAGATACTCATTAGAGAATGAGGACACTAAGCGTGACCACCTCGAGCAGTCATTAGAAAGTCTACCTTCTCGTCGATGACTGGCTCGAAGTTGTAGTTGTGTATCTAGTTCTTTGATCTGAGGTGCATCGATAGTTCACCTTAAGGGTATTATAGTTTGACTATACCATAACTCAATTTTCTAGCTATTCAAAATCTTGAGTTGTATGTTGGCTATAGCATGTTCATTGTAGAAATTAAATTACACCAATAAAGAATCTATCTACCTCGGTAGATGAGGAGTAGCCCTATGATGATCATGAGAATCAAGTCCATAAGCCCATGGCCATGGCAGAGTGAAATAACAGAAAGAGTTTCTATTAAGGTTTTCACATTGGATTTGAATCGAATGATTAATCATATGATGGATATTAGGATTTGACGAGATTACCTTAACCCCAATCCTATCGGAGCTCAAGATAGAAGAACTTAATCACACAAGTAACTACACTAAGAGGTTCATTTTCAATTTTGATGGGTTGCCACCATATGCTGCTAGGTGTCACTGATGGATTTTGAAAGTAATTAGAATGATTTAGATGATCAATCATACTAGTTGATTGAATCAGAAAAGTTCTGATCCATCAGAAGGTATTTCGATGATGTCGATGATAGAGATCGTGACATATCTCATTACCATACAAAATTGAACCTAACTGGATCGTACAAATAAGGATTTCAATTTAGATATCATCAATTGGACTAACCCAGTTTAATTAATTTGAATTAGATTCAATTAGGTTCAAGAAAATTATGCTAGCACACGATTGAGCCTAATGTTCTCCTTTAATCATTCATTAAAAGTTATCTTGACTGAGCCAAATATATTTGGGCTCACTCAGGTACCTTTACTTAGTTTGACTGGAGCTTGTTCAGGTTAGAAAAGGATTGTCTTAATTTATGAGATAAATTTGAGACAACACCTGCTATTTTTCGTCACCTGCTAAATCTTATCTTTTGACTTTGGTCAAACGTTGACCTTTGATACTTAGACATCTGCCCATGTGTCATGCACCCATAGAAGAGAAGATGGGGCTTTGTCTCCCTACTAAAAAGAGGAAAGAAAGGGGGTGCATGCCTAGGGAGACATGCACCCAAAGATGATGATGCCTGGAGTTCCATACAGATGGGACTCCAGGTTGCTTCATGCATTCTACCTAGGTGGCGCCAAAGATTTATATTTGACCAGTCTTGGCACCACTTAAGGAGGTTCCAAAGGGACTCTAATCTGATTGGATCAAATGATGTCATCCCACCAATCAGATTTATATCTGATTGCATAAAGAGCCATGATTAGTCAGGATGATGTGGCACTGCATGGCATAGTAGGATCTATATAAACCCTATCTACGCCTAAGATTTAGATTTTTTGCCTTTTGCCCATGCCATATATCCCCTCTCCCTTCCTCTCCATGCTTACCTCTAATTTTCTCTCTCCTCTCCATACCCAAAAGGTTTTGGGCTTTAGTTTGGTGCGATCCAAGCAAAAGAAAGGCAACAAGAAAGGAAGAAGGCAGCACTGCTGTGAGAGATGACATTCGATCTTCGAAAAGAGTTTTGAAGATCTTCAAAATTAGATCCAAATCTAATTTTTGGAGAAGTGATAAAGAAGAAGGAGATCTTCAGATCCTATCCAAGTGGATACCAATAGAGGGCAGGCACTTACGTGGCTAGATCCAGAACCTCAGACAGACATCAGGATAATCAGATTATCCTCAATAAGGTAAATTAAATTAGATTTAATTTATTTTTTATTTTATTTTATTTTTTTTATTAGATAAATAATATCATATATGGAAAGTCTCAAATCTGATCTAGATCCAAATTTTTTTTTTTGAAATATCACTCTTGATCTAATCAGATCTGAACGAACCTGATCCAAAAAATTAGGTTTTCTCTTCAAGTCCTATATCTAAAAAACAAGCTCCTTCGGAGTGTATCGTCGATGCTCGAGCCATCCTCTATGGATCTTGACCTTGTATCCCTAGTATAACTCTTCGATCTTCTTCAGTCGGGCATCTCGAGCCCTCTCGTGATCAGAAAAGTCATACCTCCTCTGCACAAAGTTATCAAAAGTCAGTTACAAAATTATTCTAATCAAATATAGTGTGAACATGTAAAATGCATAAATATAATTAAGATGTACTTACCCATATCTCCTCTCACATCCGATCCCTAACAGCAACATCCATCAATCGCCAATTTTTGGGCTCTATGGAAATAATGTTTGACCGCCTCATAAGCACTCCAAAAAAAAAATGCATCTCCGACACAGTCTTCCCTACTGGCCTCCTCTCCACATCATACTGCACCATCACCTGATGCTGGTGGTTCCACACATGCACCATACATATGGGATCGCAAAATATCCAACTAGATGATGCACCTATAATGAAAATATATTATGCAAATATATAAATATATAAATACTATATAAAAAAATAAATAATATAATAAAAATGTACACTCAGATGTCGGTGGAGTAGCATGTGTCGAAGATGTGGATGATGGTGGAGTAGATGCCATCGATGGAGTAGATGTCGGTGGTGGAGGTTCCTGAGCAGTCGATGCGGAGGTAGATGGAGTATGCTCTGACTGCCCCTCAGATGATGAACTCCACATAACCCACCTAGAGGCAGGAGTGAAAGCTAGATGGCATTTTGGTGCTATCATGATCTGCAACGTTAATAAACATTAATCAATATAACATGGAAAGGGCAGGGTGCAGCAGTTGGGGAGGGCAGGAGATGGACGGCTAGGGATGGAGAGGGTAGGGGTGGTGGCAGTCGGGGAGAGGATGGGGGCGGTCAAGGATGGGGAGGGTAGGGGGTGGGCGGCAATGGTTGGGAGGGCAGGAGTGGGCGGTCATGGATGGGGAGGGTAGGGGGCAGCGGTGACCAGGGATGGGAAGGGTAGCACGGGGTGGGGGCTTGGATGGGCGGAGGGTGGGTAAAGACTGTTGAGGAGGGGCCAGCACGGGGGGGGGGGGGTGGACGATCGGAAAGGGGGTGGCATGGCACGGGTAGGGGACGACAGCTGCCTAGGATGGGGAGGCAAAAGGGGAGGATGGGGGCACCGTGAGGTGGGGCCAGCTAGGGGGAAAGAGGGGCAGTGTTGGTCAGGGGGGAAGAACTTGGGTGGAGTCTCACCAGCGACGGAGAGGAGGGGAGAGAGAGAGCGCACATGGAAGAAAAGAAAAAATTGAGAATTTTTAATCTAACCTACAACAGTGATTTTCGAACCACTGTCACAGATCTATGGCAGCGGTTACTGAAAATCGCTGCTAGTAGCAGTTTTCGATAACTGCTGCCATAGGTTGAAAATAATTTTTTTATTTTTTTTATATATTATATAATTTTAAAATTTAATACTCATCTTCATCGTTCATTGTCTAAATAATTATCATTAGAATATCATTACAAATGATCGCCTCGATTCGATGGCCCTAACTTCATCGATCAGAAAAATTTTATTTCGACGATCACGAACGATGATGTAATGATCTGATAGATGAAAATATTCAATCAATACAAAAATCTGTAACGATGATCTTGGTGATATTTGTAGCATACTATCAAAGTTTCTCTTCAATCAGATATCGTTATCATGGTCAATTTATTATGGAATGATTTCGATCGTTAAATTAGAAACAAGTGATCAAAGGGCTAAACAACTTTCAATTACGAGATAATTTTTTAGTTAAATAATTTTTGCTATAATTTTAATAATTTTATATGACGATGATAGTAAAATTCAAATCATTTTCGTATGAACTATTCACATTAAGCAGATATTGCAAAAGCATGAGCATAACAACCAATGGAGTTTAGAAATGGTTATCAAGCGATGTATAATTTTACAATATTTTTAGTCTCACTTGTTGAATTTTATAATCACTACCATAAAAAATGATTAAAGTAGTAGCCAAGATCATTTATAAAAAAAATTATCTCATAATCGAACACCATCTGGTCCTTTGAGCACTCGTTTATCATTTAACGATCGAAATTAATCTATACTAAATTGACCATGATAACGATATCCGATTGAAATAAAATTTTGATATTATGCTACAAATATAATCAAGATCATCGTTGCAGATTTTTGAATCCATCGAAGGTCTTCATCTATTAGATCATTATATCATCGTTCATGATCGTCGAAATCAAATTTTTCTAATCAATGAAGCTAGGGCCATCGGATCGAGGCGATCTTTTGTGATGACACTCTAATGATATTTATTTAGATAATGAATAGTGAAGATGAACATTAAATTTTAAAATTATATAATATTTAAAAAAATAAAAAAATATATATGATAGCGGTTACAAATAATCACTGCCATAGATCGACTTATAGCAACGATTACAAAAAATTGCTACTATAGGATCGATCTATAGCAGTGGCTTTTCTAACCATTGCTATAGATCCGACCTATGGCAGTGATTATCGTTAATTGCTATAATAGGTCCGACCTATTGTAGGGGTTACAAAGAACCACTGCCATAGATCGGTCTATGGCAGCGATTTCTTGTAATTGCAGCATAGATTAATCTATAGCAACGGTTCTTTTTAATCGCTGTCATAGACTCTATTACAGCGATTTTTAAAATCGCTGACATAGTATGCGCTGCCGTCGGCTTATTTTATAGTAGTGAGAATAGTTGATGCTAATTAAGATTTTTTTGAAGAAAATTATGTATAAAGCCTTAAATTCTGCCTTTTCTATACATATTGCTTAATGCCATTTCTATTTCCTTAACTTGTTCTTAGCCTAACATATTATTTTAAAACTATGAATGATATGCATTAACTTAGTTATCCTTCTACTAATTAAAGTGCTTGTCAACTAGAGAATTTTCACAATAGGATTCATATTCTTCGATCTATGCTACTGATATAATGGTTTATTTTAGAAATTTTACTAAATATGCCAAAGGTTAGTCTTAAATTTTTATTGGACAATGGAGAAATCCAAACTCAATAGGTGGATTATCAACATATGCAGTTAGGTTCAAATTTTACATTTCTAAAAAGGAAAAAAGATAGCAACATTTAATTATGCAAAAATGTGAGTTCAAATGTTATATTTCTTCTTCTTCTTCTTCTTTTCCTGATTCCTATGTTTACTCATGTTATGTATATTATTATTTAAGATATTTTTTAAAAAAAAATTAAAAAAGTCAAAAATAACAATAATAGAGCATATGCTTATGGCACAAGAAAACTAGCATACACCCGGGAGGGAGGGACAAAGGTCACATGCATTCTAGCTATTTTAGGAGAATTATTGGTTAGAACTATTCTACCATGTATATCTTGGACCATCCAATAAAAAATTATCACAACATTCATTGTTGAAAAATGGTTCACTCATATCTAAGTTTGGTTGAAAATTTTGAAAGAAAAAATATTTCATGTTAACTATGGTTAGCTAGCTTGACAACTTTTGCTATTTTGAATGAAAATATTTTATTTTTTTGATAATGTGACAACTTTTGATTGGATGGTCCAAGACACGTGGTGGAATGCTTCTAACCAATAATTTCTCCTACTCTAGCTACACCTAGGTTCATACCCACACTAGGGCTCACATTTGGGAACCGGCATTGTAAAATCCTTTCTAGTTTAGGTGGTGTATCGAGATGAACGAATGGTTAAATATTGGGATACATGTTTTGGTTAATATTTCCTTTACTACTAGTTCATTAGAGGAACCAAAAAAAGAATGATGACCTTGGACTGTTGCAAAGGTGTAGTGTCCAAAAATGTGAATGGGTTAAGAGACCATGGTTATAAAAATGACCCCCTTCCATAACCATGGTTTCATCTTTGCTTGAAGTTTGAAGCCTTCTAGTTACAAACCACCATTCCTACTTCATTTCAAGTTCAAGAGCTTCTACCAAATACGTAAGCTCTCTCTCTCTCTCTCTCTCTCTCTCTCTCTCTCTCTCTCTCTCTCTCTCTCTCTCTCTCTTTCTCGTGCACATACATAGGGAAAAACATGTGTCATTGCTTTTCTCGATCTACATTTTCCTTTGTGCTTTGTTATCTAGCTGGAATGTAACCTTTTTGTATATGTTATAAAGATGCACACATAAGCTCTTAATCCTTTCCATTCAAGACCGTCAGCACCATTTAATCCACCTTTCGAAATTCAAGTGCATGTAGGACTTGGCAGAGCTCTAGAAATATTTTTGTCATGTTGCCCACAATCTCTCTAACATAAAGTATTTTCCTTTTTTGCTGAGGAAAAAAATTATGACCAATGTATACAACAAGATAGGCTTAAAGTATTTTCCTTTCTTGCTGATTTAAATAAAGTTCTTTTGAAGAAAAATCATGTATACAACAAGATAGGCTTAAAAGTTTTCTTGTTTATGCATGATGCTTGATTGCATTGCTTTTTCTTTACCCTGCTCCTAGCCTAACATATTATTTTAAATCTGTAAAAAATATGCATTCATTTAGTTATCTTTCCATTGATTAAAGTGCTTGGCAACTAGAGAATATTCTCTATGGAGCTCATATTCTTTAATTTACATTATTGATACTATAGGCTATTAGAAATTTCAGTCAATATGCCAAAGCTTGCTCTTAAATTTTTATTAGGCAAAGGAGAAAACATGCACACATGGTCTATTAATGCTTGTATTATGGCATAAGTCAGCCCAAATTTTCAAATTCAAATTCAAACTTCAAATTTGCATATATAAAAATCGTAAGGATATCTGTTGAAATCTTGTAGGGCACATGGTCAAAAAGGCTAGGCATGCATATATTCATATCGCACACTCTGTATCCATGTCATGCCATGCCATAGTTGGCCAGCCAAGCTGAGCGAGCAAGTGCGTGTGTGTGATTGCCGGTGCAAATCATGCAAAGCCCGACTGGACCTAAAGCTCCAAAATTTCAATAAATGCAATGGTACTAATATTTAAACATCTGATGTAGGATTATTAACTAAGGTGTTAAAAGAAATAAACCTTTTCAAAAGAAACTAATAAAATTTCTAACAGGTGATCCTTGGCAATAGGGAGGGATTTTGGGTGAAGAAAATGGTCATTATTTATATCTATACCTTTTTTTTTGCTAATATATATGCATATGCATATTATAATATTTTGATATGTTGCGGTCAATCCACCTATGCCTGTGAATGAATGCTGGAAACCTATAAAAAAAGTTTGTACTGACTAAAGTTGGCTCCGGTGGGGATCCTCCGATGCTTAAATTAGTAGGATGGACTGGTCAAACAGAAAAATCCAGAGTAAGATGATAGAGTTTGCTCTTTTAATATTCTGGAGTGTCTTACCAAACTGGCCAGTTTAATTTTTCTTTATAGATGTTGGGATGATAATTGCTTGGCACGTGGGTCACTTATTTTTTGGTGTAGTTTGATCGTGGGTAGATAATTAAAACTTTCCACTAATCTTCATTGTCCATCCTTTTTGGGGACGGTTTTGTAGAGCCAATCATGACCTAGATGAGCTATTTAGAGAGCTTCCATCGGTCCGCCAACTAGCTCGATACCGATCGATCATTAGTCGGTTGAAAGACTTGAGACTGATGGATGGTTGGTTGGGAGGCTTTAGGCCGATCAATAGTTGGTCGGAAGGCTGTTGATCGATGAACAATCGTTCAGAAGGCTTCAGGCCAATCGACAGTCAGACCGAATGTCCATCGGATGGCAGTGTGTCGGCACTCCCATCGTTGCATCAATCGGATCAATGGTAGATCGATGGGCTGCTGATCCTTCGGCAAGTCTTTCTATCGTTAATCGTCAGTCGGCGAACAACCATCGGTGGCCAATGGTCAGTCAGTTGTTGGTTGGTGAGTCGGATAGCGGATTAACAACCACCAACAATTTTCCCCCATGTCCAAGTTAGGTGCAGTGATTTCACATTTCGTCTTGATGCACTGAATGCAGGGGGTCGACAAGTGGCATTGCCTTGAATCTCATTCTATTGCCTGCCATTAATGATTTTTGTGATTTTTGAGAATGTTGCAGTCGACGCTTTGGGGATCTATATGGTCACTATCAGGAGTTGCATGATCGCAAAGCTCGAGGGATCTGATGTTCGGCCAGCCTTCAGTCGACATGTGTTAGTATCTGGTGTAGTCTTCTATGCATCACAACCATTGGTGGTCCAATAAATACTGGATCTACCCTATAGATTTTTCTTCTATCACTTTCAGCAGAAGGAGCTTTCAGGCAATCTGTTGATTCTCTTGTTTTTTAGCTTTCGGGTTCGAGGTTCGAACCTTCTTTCTGACACCATTTTCATCTTTCTCTTTTATTTTATTTTGTCGAGTTGTATACATGGCAAGTACCTGTAGTAGTTTATCATGGGGTTCGATAGCTGAAGCATCCACACTGACAGCATCGGTTGTGGGGCGACTTTGGGATCAATATCAGATCCTGAAAGAGTTTAGTCTATTGGCTCCTGGTCCCGACGAAGGGATGATTTTACCTCCATCGGGTTTTATAGCTTTTTATCAAGAGAACCTTAGGTCGGGCTTTAGATTCCCTATTCTGGAGTTCCTTCGGAACATCTTCGATTACTATCGAGTGTGTCCGACCCAATTAGCACCGAATTCTATTAGGCTTTTGATTACCTTCATCTTGTTATGTCGGTTAATTCCAATGACACCTCGACTTTCTTTGTTTAGACCTTTCTTTGAAGGGAAATCCTGATTTTTTGGACCAGGTTCGTTCAGATCTGATCGGATCAAGAAATATATTTCAAAATTTTTTCTCTTTGATCCAAATCAGATCTGAGATATTTCAAATCTAATTCTTATTATTCTAATAATTAAAATAAAATCTAGATAAATTAAATCAAATTTAATTTACCTTGATGTAGGGTAATCCTATTATCCTATGATGATCCTGTAAGTAGCGGAAGGTTTTGGATCTAGCCACGCAAGTCCCTAGCCTCTACCGGTATCCACTCAGATTGGATCTAGAGATCCTCTTCTTCTCTATCACGTCTCCAAAAATCAGATCTGAATCTAATTTTGAGGATCTTCAAAACATCTTTCGAAGATCAGCGGTTGTCCTTTGCAGTAGCGCAGCCTTCTAGCTTTCAGTCGCCTTTCTCTTGCCTGAATTGCACCAACTGAAAACCCAAGCTACTTTGGGCATGGAGAGGAGAGGGAGAAGATGGGCTTGGCATGGAGGAAGAAGAGAGAGGCAGCCTTGGGGCGTGAGAATTCATGCTATCTTTGAGTTGGGCGCAGGGTCTTATTTATAGACTATGTGTGATCCAACTCCTCTTCTTTCCAACCAATCACAACCTTTTGTGAAATCAGATCTAAATCTAATTGGTGGAAATAGAGTCCCTTGGATTCCTCCTTAGATGGCACCTAAGACCAGTCAAACTAAGTTCTTAGGAGGAGTCTATTTGGAATCCAAAAAGGAGATGGAGTCCCTGTCCAACAGGGACTCCTAGGCGCCTCCAGCTTGGGCGCACGCCACCCTTGGCATGCACCCTCCTCCTTGCTAGGTTCTACAAGGGGACAAGCCCCCACCAACTCTCCAATAGGTGCGTGACATGTGGACAGAAGTCAAAGTATCAATGGTCAACATTTGACCAGTCAAAGGTCAACTTTTGACCAAAGTCAAAGGATGAGAAATGGTAGGTGACCAAAAATGGCAGGTATTGTCTTACAAAATAAGACAACCTTTTCTGACCTGGACAGGCTCCAGTCAGACCAAGTGAAGGCCTCTGATCGAGCACAAACTCCTTTGGCTCAGTCAGGACAACTATTTATGATAGTAAAAGAAGAACGTTAGGTTCAATCGAGTGCTAGCACGATTTTCTTGAACCTAATTGAATCTCATTCAGATCAATTGAACTGGATCAGTTCAATTGATGATCACCAGATTCAAACCCTTATTTGTGTGACCCAAGTTAGGTTCAGTTCTGTATGGTAATGGGATATGTCATGATCTCTATCATCGACATCATCGAAACTCCTTTCGATGGATCAGAACTCTTCTGATTCGAACAGCTAGAATGATCGATCATCTAAATCATTCTAATTGCTCCCAAAATCCACCAGTGACACCTAGCAGTATATGGTGGCAACCCATCAGAGCTGAATGCGAACCTCTTGGTGCAGCTACCTGTGTGATTAAGTTCTTCTATCTTGAGCCCCGATCAGATTAGGGTTAAGGTGAACTCGTCAAACCCTAGTTTCTGTCATATGATGTAATCATTCGATTCAAGTCCGATGTGAAAAGCTAAATAGAAACTCTTTCTATTATTTCACTCTGCCATGGCCATGGGACTTCTGGACTTGATTCTCATGATCATCATAGGGCTGCTCCTCTACCACCGAGGTAGATAGATTCCATCTTGATGCAATCCAGTTCCTACAATGAACATGCTATAGCCAACATACACCTCAGGATTCTGAATGGCTAGGAGACCGAGTAATGGTGTAGTCAAACTATAACACCCTCAAGGTGAACTGTCGATGCACCTCAGGTCAAAGAACCAGACACACTACTGCAGCATCGAGTCAGTCATTGACGAGAAGGTAGACTTCCTAATGACTACTCGAGGTGGTCACGCTCAGTGCCCTCGTTCTCTAACGAGTACCTGTATACTCTCGCTCCGGTGTCTCCACACCGTAGACTCAAGACTCATCTACTAAAGAGAAGCGATTGTACACCAACCTTTCGGATCAATCACCATCCTCGTGATGATCCTATGGTCGGAAGCATTTTATGAGTTAATAATGATTATTCATGTCTTAAATTTTCAACTCTTGAAAATATGAATTATCATTACCATTAACTCAAAGGATGTATCACAGACACTAAATACACATATGTGATAGAAAATAACCCATTTTATTGATTATAGTCAAAATTATAATTTTGCCCCTAGAAGTGTATTACAAGTGTCAGCCAATTCTGGCTTCTAGGGCACATATATCTAACAATCTCCCACTTGTCCTAAAGCCAATTGGCTACAAGTCTAAGTCCCATCTTCTCAAGGTGGGCTTCGATCTTCTGCTGGCCCAACGGCTTTGTAAGTGGGTCTGCCACATTATCTGTGGAGTTGACTCTCTTGACCTCGACATAACCCTTCTCGAGGTAATCGCGGATGAGGTGGTATCGCCGCTCAATGTGCTTGGATTTCTGGTGAGACCTTGGCTCCTTAGCAAGGGCTATGGCGCCATTGTTGTCGCAGTATAGAGGAATGGCATCTGATGGCATTACTCCAATTTCTGCAGCAAACTTCTTGTACCAGAATGCTTCCTTCGCAGCCTCTGATGCAGCGATATATTCTGCTTCCATGGTGGAATCTGCTATCACGTTTGCTTGGAACTCTTCCAGCTGACAGCACCACCATTGCACACAAACAGACTCCCAGATGTCGACTTTCGATCATCTATATCGGACATGAAATCCGAGTCTGTGTATCCCTGGACTTGGAGTTCTCCATTACCAAAGACCAACATCATATCCTTAGTTCTTCTTAAGTACTTAAGGATACATTTCACAGAAGTCCAGTGTTCTTCACCTGGATTTGACTGATATCTGCTTGTGACACTCACAGCATGGGCTATATCAGGTCGTGTACATAGCATGGCATACATGAGGCTCCCTATTGCAGAAGCATAAGGGATCTTGCTCATGCGTTCTATTTCCTCAGGTGTGCTAGGGCACATCTTCTTGGAAAGATGAATACCATGTCTGAAGGGTATTAATCCCCTCTTAGAGTTTTCCATACTAAACCTCTTTAGTACTTTCTCTATGTACATCTTCTGTGAAAGTCCTAGCATCCTATTCGGTCTATCCCTATAGACCTTAATTCCTAGAATAAAGGATGCTTCACCTAGGTCTTTCATGGAGAATTCCTTGGACAACCATATTTTGACTGATGTCAACATGGGAATATCATTCCCAATAAGGAGGATGTCATCCACGTACAATACGAGGAAGACAACAGCGCTCCCACTGACCTTTTTGAAAGACACATGGTTCCTCTTCATTTTTGATGAAACCAAACTTTTTGATCACATCATTGAAACGAGTGTTCCAGCTCCGAGATGCTTGCTTAAGTCCATATATGGACCTTTGCAGCTTGCAAACCTTGTGATCAGTATCACTGGATGTGAAACCTAGCGGCTGTTCCATATAGATATCTTCCTCAAGATATCCATTTAAGAATGCCGTTTTCACGTCCATTTGCCATATTTCATAATCGAAATAGGCTGCAACGGCAAGCAATGTGCGGATGGATTTTAGCATAGCCACTGGGAAAAGGTATCCTGATAGTCAATGCCTTCGCATTGACTATAACCTTTTGCCACTAGTCTAGCCTTGAATGTCTCCACATTCCCATCTGCACCAATCTTTCTCTTGAAGATCCATTTACACCCAATAGGTACTATACCTTCTGGTGGATCTACCAAGGTCCAGACTTGGTTTGAGTGCATCGAGTCAATTTCTGACTGCATTGCCTCTAGCCATTTCTCGGAGTCGATATCTGATATCGCCTCGTTGTAGGTTTTGGGATCATCACCATGAGCACCATTACCTACGAGGAACATTTTCTCTACTTTCCTCTGAAATAATACCTAAGTATCTTTCAGGGGGATGGAAAACTCTTTCCGATCTACGAGGTGGAGGAGGTAGTGTTCTTATTGGCTCAACCTGATTTGGTTCCAATTGGTCCTTAGCTCGTTGTACTTGTGAGACTTTCTCATCAAGCTTAATCTGCTTTCCAATGCCGCTATCTTGAATAAACTATTTTTCAAGAAAGATGGCATGTCGACTCACAATCACATTGTGGTCTTCTGGAATGTAGAAATAGTATCCTAATGACTCTTTAGGATATCCTATGAATCGAGCTCTGAAGGACCTAAACTCTAACTTGTCCGCTTGTTGTCTTTTGACATGAGCCGGACAACCCCAAATTCTGAGATGACTCAGACTTGGTTTCTTACCGTGCCATATCTCATACGGTGTGGTAGGAACGGTTTTAGAGGGAACCCTATTCAGTAGATAAATTGAAGTTAACAATGAGTGTCCCCAAAGAAAATCAGGGAGGTCTGTGAAGCTCATCATGGATCGAACCATATCCAATAGAGTCCGATTTCTCCATTCTGAAACCCCGTTGAGTTGAGGTGTTCCTGGTGGAGTCCATTGAGAGACTATGCCATTTTTCTTGAGATAGTCTAGGAATTCCCGGCTAAGGTATTCACCTCCTCGATCTGATCGAAGAACCTTAATGGGTTTTTCAGTTTGTTTTTCTACTTCATGTCTGAATTCTTTGAACTTTTCAAAAGCTTCAGACTTGTGTCTCATAAGATACACATACCCATACCTAGACAGATCATCGGTAAAGGTAATGAAGTAGACAAAATTGCCTCTAGCCGGCACATCAAATGGGCCGCACACATCAGTATGTACTAGGGCAAGGAGATCTGTGGCCCTTTCCCCATGTCCAACAAAAGGGAGTTTAGTCATTTTGCCTTGAAGACAAGATTCACAAGTTGGATATGACTCAAAAGTCAATGGACTCAATAGCCCATTTTTCTCCAATTTGTTGATCCTATCTTCTGCTATATGACCTAATCTCAGGTGCCATAGATATCTGTCGTTTGGACTATCCCTAGGTCGTTTGGCATTCACGTTTTGCTCGATAGTTAGAACAGGTACATCAATATGTAGCTGATAAAGACCATTAATAAGGAAAACCATTTGCAATTTTATTTCTTTCATAAAGAATGTTACAATGGTCCTTAAAGAAGGTAATCACATAAGCCTTCTTAGTGCTAAGCATGAAACAGAAATCAAATTCCTGCTAGCTGCAGGCACATAATAACAGTCTTTCAAAACTAAGTCTAAACCAGATGGTAATCGAAGAGGGTATGTTCCCACGGCTACTGCAGCAACTCTTGCTCCATTACCGATGCGTAGGATCATGTCTCCATCCCTCAGCCTCCTGCTATCCTCAAGACCCTGCATAGAAGTGCACAGATGAGCACTAGAACCAGAGTCAAGCACCCAACTGGATGCAGAAGAAACCGTAAGGTTAGACTCAATAACGAGCATACCTCCAGAAGGACCTTCCTTCTTGTTCTTTCAGGGTGGCCAGGTAAGTAGGGCAGTTCCGCTTCCAATGGCCGTCGCTGTTGCAATGGAAACACTTTCCTTTGACATCGACCTTCTTCTTCGGTTCTGCCTTCTTCTTCTTTGATCCTTCCACCTTTTGCTTTTTCACAGACTTCTTTTTCTTTCCATAAGACTTTCTTTTGGAAGAAGTCCGTTCCATAGCAAGAACTGAGCCTTTAGAACCTTTCATAGAAAGCTCAGCGGTAACCAGCATATTCATTAATTCGGCCAAGGAATTTTGAAGTTTATGCATGTGGTAATTCATGATGAATTGCCCATATGCATCAGTCAAGGATTGCAGAATATATTCTGCAAGTCCAAGTCCAACTTCCTGAGCTTCTTCTTTTCTTGTCAGATCTGATCATGATCCAAGATGATCATCATTTCAAAAAATTTTCTGACTTGACTGCCCATCAGCATCTTGATATTTCAGAGCTCTTCAAAAATATTTAATATCAGACATTTTATACGATTGGATGGATCTCTGGTTGGCTGGTAAATCCAAAACTTAATCTGAACCCAAAACAATTTTGTAGTTCCTGAGCCAATCTTTATAATTGGGTCCAGTCAGTCTATGTGTGTCTAGGATACGTGCCATGGGTTGGACGCAGACATTTTCCTGTAGAGAGTCAAAGATTCTAGTTAGATACTGTAATTTTGACTTGACCAATTTATTTAGGGATTTTATTTTTAAACAAATTAGCTCCCTAGGATCCCTACACTCCCTCTGTAGAGATGCAAAATCTCTGATTTCTAGTGGGTGGTGCGGTCTCACCAACTGACTCATCACCTCACCTAAACAGTTATTGGTGATGGGTTAGCCAATGAGTGAACAACAACTCTTGTTCAATGATTCTCTAATCATGGTGCACCCAAACTTGGTCTCTAATTCATGAATCTCACCGTATCCGGAAATATTGATCCACTCCTTAGTTAAGTCAGACCCACCATTTGCATAGACTGGGTTCCTAATTGAGTCTCTCACCGTATCCGAAATATTGAGCCCAACTCATCCTCCAGCCCATAGCATCCAATGCCTAATAGACATGGTTGCATCTTCCCGGTGCAACTGAGCCACTGTATCCAGCCGAGAACAATCAACCCCGGGAAGGGCCCGCACATCTACAATGGTGGAAGACCTCAGACTTAATCTTTTCTTAGGGAGAATTGATTCAGGTCTCATTAAACTAGACTTGGCTTAGTCATAACAATTATGACTAACCTAGTGGCATGGGTTCAGCTCGGATTATTGACCACCTCAGATCAGAACTGTGTCAACAGATATGGCCAGGTAAGTGAGACCGGTGGAAGGAATATGCCATTAACTCGTACAAGAACGCATTCAGGTCGAGTAGCTTCCAATTAAAAACCAGTCGGTCGTCTGTGCCAAACTTACCTTAGACACCAAATTGTTGAGTCAGAACCAATTGGGTTAGCCTACAATCCAGACTCTAACCTCTGAGCCTAATTAGGTCTTGCTTGATCGTGACTCGATCTTGACCCAGACTTAATCCTATTAGGCTGGTCAATTTAAGCATTGTTGATCCCATCTAACCAACTCTTGATTCGGTTTGATCAACCGCTTAGACCTAATTGAGCTACCCAAGCCCGAACCCAGTATTATGAATATGTCTTAGATCTGAAATTCTCAATTTTAGACCTAATTAATATTCCATAAACTTAATTCTTAATTAAGTTGGGTTCATAAACAAAATATGCACAATAAATCCTAGGGTTTCAGGATCTAGGGTTTTGCAGAAAGTAAGTTTTGGGTTTCTGATGATTAAGGACGAACACGCAGCACCCCTACACGTCATAAGAACACCCCATCGAATGGGAAGAGAGGGCCTTTAAACCCTTCTTCAGGTTCTTATGATAGGACGGCCAAAAGGCGCCTTAATCATGAACATGTAAATCTATCCTAATAGGTTGCATAATCTCATGATGATCAAAAGTCAAAGTGATCAATGATCATATGATTTGATAAAAATTTTTATGTTTATTGACACTTAAATATCAAAAATAGAAATCAGATTGATCAATCAAAAATGTCTAGTAGAATCTTATCAAATAGATCAAATTTTCTGATCTTTGTGATCAACATCATCTCTAGATCAATATACCAGTTGAAGGGAAATCCTGATTTCCCTGATCCAGGTTCGTTCAGATCTGATCAGATCAAGAGATATATTTCAAAAATTTTTCTCTTGATCTCAATCAGATCTTGATATGTTTCAGATCTGATTCTTATTATTTTTAAATAAAATAAAATAAAAGATAAATTAAATCAAATTTAATTTACCTGATTTGGGTAATCCTATTACCCTGTAGATGATCCTGATTGCAGCGGAAGGTTCTGGATCTTAGCCACGCAAGCGCCTGGCCTCTACCGGTATCCACTCGGGTTGGATCTGGAGATCCTCTTCTTCTCTATCACACCTCCAAAAATCAGATCTGGATCTGATCTGGAGGATCTTCAAAACTCTTTTGAAGATCTGCAGTCGTCCTTTGCAGCAGCGCAGCCTTCTTGCTTTTGATCGCCTTTTCTTGATCTGAATCGCACCAACCAAAGTCCAAAACACTTTTGGACGTGGAGAGCAAGGGGAGAAGAGACTATGGCATGGAGAAGGAGGGAGAGAGGCAGCCTTGGGGCGTGGGAAATTCTCAATTGAATTATTTTTGAGTTGGGCGCAGGGTCTTATTTATAGACTAAGCTGTGATCCAACTCCTCTTCCTCCCAACCAATCACAACCCTTTGTGAAATCAGATCTAAATCTGATTGGTGGGAATAGAGACCCCTGGATTCCTCCTTAGAGGGTGCCTAAGACCAGTCAAACTGGATTCTTAGTAGAACTCTGATTGGAATCCAAAAGGGAGATGGAGTCCTTGTCCAACAAGGACTCCTAGGCGCCTCCTACTTGGGCTCACGCCACCCTTGGCGTGCGCCCTTCTCCTTGCCAGGTTCTGGCAGGGGGACAGGCCCCCACCAGCTCTCCAATAGGTGCATGACATGTGGTCAAAAGTCAAAGGGTCAATGGTCAACGTTTGACCAGTCAAAGGTAGACTTTTGACCAAAGTCAAAGAACAAGAAATGGCAGGTGACCAAAAATGGCAGGTAATGTCTTACAAATAAGACAACCTTATTCTGACTTGGACAACCTCCAGTCAGACCATATGAAGGCCTCTGATTGAGCACAAACTCCTTTGGCTCAGTCAGGACAACTTAT
The DNA here is from genome assembly GCA_006176705.1 of Cocos nucifera. Classification (NCBI taxonomy): domain Eukaryota; kingdom Viridiplantae; phylum Streptophyta; class Magnoliopsida; order Arecales; family Arecaceae; genus Cocos; species Cocos nucifera. Next base: position 4,722 of record QRFJ01007848.1, on the reverse strand, counting down.
TTATGATAGTAAAAGAAGAACGTTAGGTTCAATCGAGTGCTAGCACGATTTCCTTGAACCTAATTGAATCTCATTCAGATCAATTGAACTAGATCAGTTCAATTGATGATCACCAGATTCAAACCCTTGTTTGTGTGACCCAGTTAGGTTCAGTTCTGTATGGTAATGGGATATGTCATGATCTCTATCATCGACATCATCGAAACTCCTTTCGATGGATCAGAACTCTTCTGATTCGAACAGCTAGAATGATCGATCATCTAAATCATTCTAATTGCTCCCAAAATCCACCAGTGACACCTAGCAGTATATGGTGGCAACCCATCAGAGCTGAATGCGAACCTCTTGGTGCAGCTACCTGTGTGATTAAGTTCTTCTATCTTGAGCCCCGATCAGATTAGGGTTAAGGTGAACTCGTCAAACCCTAGTCTCTGTCATATGATGTAATCATTCGATTCGAGTCCAATGTGAAAATCTAAATAGAAACTCTTTCTATTATTTCACTCTGCCATGGCCATGGGCTTCTGGACTTGATTCTCATGATCATCATAGGGCTGCTCCTCTACCACCGAGGTAGATAGATTCCATCTTGATGCAATCCAGTTCCTACAATGAACATGCTATAGCCAACATACACCTCAGGGTTCCATATGGCTAGGAGACCGAGTAATGGTGTAGTCAAACTATAACACCCTCAAGGTGAACTGCCGATGCATCTCAGGTCAAAGAACCAGACACACTACTGCAGCATCGAGTCAGTCATTGACGAGAAGGTAGACTTCCTAATGACTACTCGAGGTGGTCACGCTCAGTGCCCTCGTTCTCTAACGAGTACCTGTACTCTCGCTCCGGTGTCTCCACACCGTAGACTCAAGACTCATCTACTAAAGAGAAGCGATTGTACACCAACCTTCCGGATCAATCACCATCCTCGTGATGATCCTATGGTCGGGAGCATTTTATGAGTTAATAATGATTATTCATGTCTTAAATTTTCAACTCTTGAAAATATGAATTATCATTACCATTAACTCAAAGGATGTATCACAGACACTAAATACACATATGTGATAGAAAATAACCCATTTTATTGATTATAGTCAAAATTATAATTTTGCCCCTAGAAGTGTATTACAAGTGTCAGCCAATTCTGGCTTCTAGGGCACATATATCTAACAATCTCCCACTTGTCCTAAAGCCAATTGGCTACAAGTCTAAGTCCCATCTTCTCAAGGTGGGCTTCGATCTTCTGCTGGCCCAACGGCTTTGTAAGTGGGTCTGCCACATTATCTGCGGAGTTGACTCTCTTGACCTCGACGTAACCCTTTCTCGAGGTAATCGCGGATGAGGTGGTATCGCCGCTCAATGTGCTTGGATTTCTGGTGAGACCTTCGGCTCCTTAGCAAGGGCTATGGCGCCATTGTTGTCGCAGTATAGAGGAATGGCATCTGATGGCATTACTCCAATTTCTGCAGCAAACTTCTTGTACCAGAATGCTTCCTTCGCAGCCTCTGATGCAGCGATATATTCTGCTTCCATGGTGGAATCTGCTATCACAGTTTGCTTGGAACTCTTCCAGCTGACAGCTCCACCATTGCACACAAACAGACTTCCAGATGTCGACTTTCGATCATCTATATCGGACATGAAATCCGAGTCTGTGTATCCCTGGACTTGGAGTTCTCCATTACCAAAGACCAACATCATATCCTTAGTTCTTCTCAAGTACTTAAGGATACATTTCACAGAAGTCCAGTGTTCTTCACCTGGATTTGACTGATATCTGCTTGTGACACTCACAGCATGGGCTATATCAGGTCGTGTACATAGCATGGCATACATGAGGCTCCCTATTGCAGAAGCATAAGGGATCTTGCTCATGCGTTCTATTTCCTCAGGTGTGCTGGGGCACATCTTCTTGGAAAGATGAATACCATGTCTGAAGGGTATTAATCCCCTCTTAGAGTTTTCCATACTAAACCTCTTTAGTACTTTCCTCTATGTACATCTTCTGTGAAAGTCCTAGCATCCTATTCGGTCTATCCCTATAGACCTTAATTCCTAGAATAAAGGATGCTTCACCTAGGTCTTTCATGGAGAATTCCTTGGACAACCACATCTTGACTGATGTCAACATGGGAATATCATTCCCAATAAGGAGGATGTCATCCACGTACAATACGAGGAAGACAACAGCGCTCCCACTGACCCTTTTGAAAACACATGGTTCCTCTTCATTTTTGATGAAACCAAACTTTTTGATCACATCATTGAAATGAGTGTTCCAGCTCCGAGATGCTTGCTTAAGTCCATATATGGACCTTTGCAGCTTGCAAACCTTGTGATCAGTATCACTGGATGTGAAACCTAGCGGCTGTTCCATATAGATATCTTCCTCAAGATATCCATTTAGGAATGCCGTTTTCACGTCCATTTGCCATATTTCATAATCGAAATAGGCTGCAACAGCAAGCAATGTGCGGATGGATTTTAGCATAGCTACTGGGGAAAAGGTATCCTGATAGTCAATGCCTTCGCACGTTGACTATAACCTTTTGCCACCTAGTCTAGCCTTGAATGTCTCCACATTCCCATCTGCACCAATCTTTCTCTTGAAGATCCATTTACACCCAATAGGTACTATACCTTCTGGTGGATCTACCAAGGTCCAGACTTGGTTTGAGTGCATCGAGTCAATTTCTGACTTGCATTGCCTCTAGCCATTTCTCGGAGTCGATATCTGATATCGCCTCGTTGTAGGTTTTGGGATCATCACCATGAGCACCATTACCTATGAGGAACATTTCCTCTACATCCTCTGAAATAATACCTAAGTATCTTTCAGGGGGACGGGAAAACTCTTTCCGATCTACGAGGTGGAGGAGGTAGTGTTCTTATTGGCTCAACCTGATTTGGTTCCACTTGGTCCTTAGCTCGTTCTGCTTGTGAGACTTTCTCATCAAGCTTAATCTGCTTTCCAATGCCGCTATCTTGAATAAACTATTTTTCAAGAAAGATGGCATGTCGACTCACAATCACATTGTGGTCTTCTGGAATGTAGAAATAGTATCCTAATGACTCTTTAGGATATCCTATGAATCGAGCTCTAAAGGACCTAAACTCTAACTTGTCCGCTTGTTGTCTTTTGACATGAGCCGGACAACCCCAAATTCTGAGATGACTCAGACTTGGTTTCTTACCGTGCCATATCTCATACGGTGTGGTAGGAACGGTTTTAGAGGGAACCCTATTCAGTAGATAGATTGAAGTTAACAATGAAGTGTCCCCAAAGAAAATCAGGGAGGTCTGTGAAGCTCATCATGGATCGAACCATATCCAATAGAGTCCGATTTCTCCGTTCTGAAACCCCGTTGAGTTGAGGTGTTCCTGGTGGAGTCCATTGAGAGACTATGCCATTTTCCTTAAGATAGTCTAGGAATTCCCGGCTAAGGTATTCACCTCCTCGATCTGATCGAAGAACCTTAATGGGTTTTCCAGTTTGTTTTTCTACTTCATGTCTGAATTCTTTGAACTTTTCAAAAGCTTCAGACTTATGTCTCATAAGATACACATACCCATACCTAGACAGATCATCGGTAAAGGTAATGAAGTAGACAAAATTGCCTCTAGCCGGCACATCAAATGGGCCGCACACATCAGTATGTACTAGGGCAAGGAGATCTGTGGCCCTCTCCCCATGTCCAACAAAAGGGAGTTTAGTCATTTTGCCTTGAAGACAAGATTCACAAGTTGGATATGACTCAAAAGTCAATGGACTCAATAGCCCATTTTTCTCCAATTTGTTAATCCTATCTTCTGCTATATGACCTAATCTCAGGTGCCATAGATATCTGTCGTTTGGACTATCCCTAGGTCGTTTGGCATTCACGTTTTGCTCGATAGTTAAAACAGGTACATCAATATGCAACTGATAAAGACCATTAACAAGGAAACCATTTGCAATTTTATTTCTTTCATAAAGAATGTTACAATGGTCCTTAAAGAAGGTGATCACATAACCTTCTTGTGCTAAGCATGAAACAGAAATCAAATTCCTGCTAGCTGCAGGCACATAATAACAGTCTTTTAAAACTAAGTCTAAACCAGATGGTAATCGCAGAGGGTATGTTCCCACGGCTACTGCAGCAACTCTTGCTCCATTACCGACGATGCGTAGGATCATGTCTCCATCCCTCAGCCTCCTGCTATCCTCAAGACCCTGCATAGAAGTGCACAGATGAGCACTAGAACCAGAGTCAAGCACCCAACTGGATGCAGAAGAAACCGTAAGGTTAGACTCAATAACGAGCATACCTCCAGAAGGACCTTCCTTCTTGTTCTTTCAGGGTGGCCAGGTAAGTAGGGCAGTTCCGCTTCCAATGGCCGTCGCTGTTGCAATGGAAACACTTTCCTTTGCCATCGACCTTCTTCTTCGGTTCTGCCTTCTTCTTCTTTGATCCTTCTACCTTTTGCTTTTTCACAGACTTCTTTTTCTTTCCATAAGACTTTCTTTTGGAAGAAGTCCGTTCCATAGCAAGAACTGAGCCTTTAGAACCTTTCATAGAAAGCTCAGCGGTAACCAGCATATTCATTCAACTCGGCCAAGGAATTTTGAAGTTTATGCATGTGGTAATTCATGATGAATTGCCCATATGCATCAGTCAAGGATTGCAGAATAATATCATTCTGCAAGTCCAAGTCAACTTCACACCGAGCTTCTCA
>QRFJ01007847.1:0-73401 GCA_006176705.1 Cocos nucifera | reverse complement strand
ACACCTCAAAGGCAACTATCTCACTAAAACAGAACACAGAGATTTAATAAAACTAGTCGTGATCCACGGGGCTTCCACCCCGCATCCCGGTGGATTCCAATTAATAGTGCCACATCATAATGGTAACATATTGGATGTGATCTTTATCCACTCAAGAAAGCATAGATGGGTGTGTATAAAGAGGGGTATTTGAATAGGCATTAAAAGGCAGAATTGGTGTGCGCATGTGATTAATCGTTTTAGGACATATGCTTGGACAATGACAAAGGATGGTTGAGTATTCTTGTTGGATAAGTAAAACTTGCATCGAAGACCATATGGGCTATGCTCAAGTAATTGCGAGGTATCAGGAGTAGTTCTTTTAAGAGCAAAGCAAGGATATACACCAAGATCAAAGTATCTTTTAACTGCTAATACATTAAGGGTATATATTAATGTTAATCAAAAGTGAAATTAAATTTATTGTGGTATTGCCAAAATTATTTAGCCCAGGGAAAGCATCCTACAAAACAAGAGGATTATGAAGACATGTGGAGTGCCAGTGTTAAATGAAAAAAAAGATTGAAAAATTGAGGACCCAGAGGCAACAAGTTAGTGACCAGAAGACAAACATAGTTTTGTAGTGTTTTTGTGATATGGATTCAGTATATTGAAAATGAACTTAAGAATTTAGATTTCATGATTATGTGGAGAGGTCTTTTCCTGTGTGTGATTGTATTAGACACATGCCTTAGCTAGTCTAAATTAAGGAAAGCAAGCCATAGCAGTTTTATTGATACAAAAGTTGAGCTAATAAACAGAGTTTAAGAAACCAGGATTTGACATGGAAAAGTAGGGAAGTTCTAAACCAGATGTATGGAAGTACGAGCCTTGAGTTTCACGCATCGAACTTGAAAATGAAGAGTACATTTTAGAATGAAGCTTGTGGGGTGTTATTTGGATTGAAACTTTTCATTAAGATACTTACCATATTTACAAGTCATGGAAATCACACTAAAATATGTTTCAGAACATACAATGGAATATAGTTGTCATTTATACTCATACAAAATGCAGACCTGTGCAGACTGGGCCAAATCTGTGCTGGCGTTCAAGCAATTTTCTGTAATCAGCATGCTGGTATACAAGACGGTGATGAAGTTTTTCCTCATCTTGAAGGGGTATGTAGTTCAGTTAAACTTCCTAATGTTTCTGCAGTGCATGTTTGCCAGAGACCTACCAAATTTTTTGGGCTTTTTGAAGCAAGAAAATGCAAGCCATTTGGTTAATGCATTTGGCATGTGCGATAATATACAAGTTTATCAGAGTGAAACCTAACCTTGCCATCTTCTGTAATAGTACATGAATTACATAAATTACATGCGGACATACTTATGGGCACATGCGTAGAAGCGATGAACACACACATCATAAAACACATTTACACAATAGATTAGTCTAGCATCCACACATTGTTGTGAAATAGACCCTTTTTTTAAAAAAAAAGAATAGAGGGGCTAATCCTCATCTTTCTGCCCTATATCCCCCCCTCCTTTTGAGGTAAACTGGAATTGAACCCTTCACTCTTGCACCAAGTAGCAAGAGTTCGGTACATCCAGCAGCACTTGGTGTTATGTTTGCAAACAAAATAATAGTCGTTTACATAATTAAAAAGATTGTCATGACTCATGATCATATAAGATTAAATAGTGACCATAAGCGCAACAATAGTGTATTAAAGCTCTTTGAGTCAGAGTACCATGACATAAATGCCCGCACCCATCACTAGAGCCATTGTGTCCACCATCGGAAGTGAATTCTATTATTCTTTGCTCTCCATCCAAGTCTTTGTTCTCTCCTCTGAACACCTTTCAAATGAAACATCATTCCCGTATCCCCATCTCTTAAGTCGGATTCCTATCAAGTTTTCTTTCTTTTTCTTATCATCTTCTTTTCACATTATTATCATCATAAGCCATGAAGTCTTTGGTTATATATATCAACCTATAATAAAAAAAAACTAAGGCAGTTGATATTTCTTTCATATTCGTGCTTTTAGTTTTCAAATTCCCAAGAAGAGAAATGTACTATACCAGCAACCCATTTGACTGAAAACCTCGTTTGCGTTTTTCAAGTTCCGGATTCAAGTGCAATAATTTTTCAGGGGGACTTTGCAAGAAAATTGAGCTAAAATAGGAATCAAGGAAATAATCAGAAGTTTTGGTGCAAATTGCTGTTTTCCAATTCATGCACTCAAGCTCGAGGTGGTGATTTGCATTAATTTATAAAAGAAACACAAGCAAGACTAAAAACCAGAAATGGTGCAAGCTGGCCCTAGAATATTCTAAGTTCTTAGAGTTATGTGATTAGTCTATTAATTTTTGAAAGGTTACTATGTTGTGTGAAGCCAAAATGAGTTTGCATGACATAGATGATAGGACATGGGTGATTATTCATGGTATTTGAAGCAGAAGTTTAGGAACCTTGTTGATAAATATATCGAGCATAAATTATTCTTGGAGGTGTGTTAAGGAGATGCTTTCACATAGTGGTTATAATTTTGTTGTTTTAGATTGGTTGTGGGATAAATTCCCGCTCCGCCAAAGTCAAGTTCGATCCCAGCGCTTGATGTGGTCAATGCGGAAGAACTTCAGCGACTGCCTCCTAGCTGAACTATACATCCGGCCGAAGCTTCTCAAGTGCTGACCTTCAGCCGAAAGCTCTTTCAACCAACCGAACTAAATCAAGGCCGAGCTTCAGACTCTTAGCGGCGAACTACTATTGCCCGGCCCCTTTTGGGACTCCGAGCGGCCGGGGCTTCGGCCGAGACCCCGGCGGCGAGCTTGTTTCAACCCTCTTAGCGGCCGAGCTCCCCGAACTCTGTCCAGTGGCCGAACTCCCAGCGGCCCAGGCTCCGGGCCAAACTCTTCGGACCCCAGCGACCGGACTTCAGACCGACCCTTGCGAAGAGCCGAACTCCCCAAAACCTCCTCCGCGGCGAAGTTTTCTACGGAAGCCGGACTTCTATAGACTTTCTTTTCAATGGGGACGAGACTTCTCAATGGCCGAACTCCTTATGTTGGATTCCTGCAGGCAATCAATCTCAGCTACGGTTAGCACAACAGTAATTAACGATCGGCCATTATTCAGCAATAACGATCTGACAATAACGATCCGGCATTTTCAGCAATAACGATCGGATTATCAGCAATTAAACGATCGACAATAACGGATCCGGCAATTATTAGGACGGTTACAATAAGCTTCCTCGTTATAAAAAAAAGGATTCCCCGCGATACCTTTACAACAGTTCTGAAAACTTTTCTTCTTCCTCTATACTCTATCGAGCACTCCATTCCTGTTGACAGGAACTAACTTGAGCGTCGGAGGGTTCTTGCCGGAGCACCGCCCAACCGGTTCGAGCGAGACTTTTGTTTGCAGGGTTCCCCGGTGAACAGCCTCTTCGACCTCAACTCCCGGCGACGACAAGTTCTTGTTGTCAACAGATTGTGCGCTTAGAGGAAGGGCTACCGGGCGAAAGATTTCCTTCCTAAAGGAAGTCGGTGTTCCCTTTGTCTTTAAAGGGAGTGTTGAGAACCTTTCGTTCTTTTCTAATTCCAAATCCACCCTTCCAAAGAAAAAGATGCCCCCAGGAGCAGCCTCCACTCGGAGATCGGCGGCCTTCCGCGCCCGATCTCGTTTCGAGTCCATGCGCTCTAGCTCCAGCCCCAGTGACCTCAGTGCTCATTCTGCAGGCCCGGCGATCGACGGCGCTCCGCCGGGCCGATAACCGTTCGGGTCCTGTCCGCTACCACCTCCGGAGTCCCGGGCATCCACGGCCGCGCGGTAACGCGAACATTCAACTGCTCGTTTCCAGCAGGTCGTGGCCTCACCGAGGCTGGTTCAAGCGGTGCAGGCCATGCACCAGCAACGTCGTACCATCCAAATCGTCGGATCCTCCGCGAAGCCGCTGTTGTCTAGTCCAGAGGCAATCGACATGGGCTACCCGACCTCAATTCCCGGAAAAAAGGAAAGCAACTGAAGGAGACCCTTGTTCGGACCGCCAGCTCATCCCAGGGAGGAAGCTTTTCATCCGATCAGGCAAGAAGACTTTAGAAATACGAGGACATGAAAATCCTCCTGGATCAGAAGGCTCTAGAAATGAGTCGTCGGATCGAAGAACTCCGCCACGCTTCCTCCCTGCAGTATAGTAATGAGATCGTATACCGACCCTCCATTCTCACAGAAAATTATCAAGAACCACAGTCCCGACCGATACTTCAAAACTCCACAGGACTGAGAGCTATGATAGGGACCACTTAGATTCGGTCGACCACCTGGAAGCCTTCCGACGGCGATGCCTTGCATTCATGGCGTGCCAGAACGCCAATTCCTGTGCCGGACGTTTCCCTCTACTCTTAAAGGGACCTCAGGAATTACTGATATTCGCACTCAAGCCGAGTACCATCTTTCATTCGACCAAATAGTTCACACAGTTTTCGCTGCCCCTTCGTCAGTAGTCGGCGTCACGCGAAGTCGACTGCCTTAATGGCCATCAGGCAGAGAGAAGGAGGAATCCATCTGGCTTTCATTTTTCGGTTTAATACCGCTGCGTTAGGACAGTCCGAGACCGTGGATCACACGGGTCGCCCATGGCCGCGTCTCAAGAGCGGCCTTCAGAAAAACGACCTATTGTTCTCCCTGGAAAAAAAAGTATCCCAGGGACTTTGCCAATATGTTGGTGCGGCCGAAGTTATGCCCGGCAAGAGGAGGCTTCGAAGCTTGATAATGGACGGTTGAAATCGGTGGTAAACGGCTGATCGGCAGGCTGGATAACCCTCCGAAGGAAAGAAGAAAGGAATTGACAGCTCGGCATCGCTCCAGGACTCAACCCTTCGCGAGCAATTCAGGATTCCCTCTCAGTCGGAAGCGGGGAAGCTCTGACGGAAGGACGCGCCGAAGTTCTCCTCAGTGCGAAGTTCTTCCCGTCTACGACGATTTTCACAACTTACCACCCCCCTAACACACCCGAAGATCAGTTCTGATGGAATCCGGGAACGCTTTCCAAGATCAGAAAGAAGTGTGCTCTCCCCTTACAAGCGTAATCCCAACAAGTTCTGCCTCTACCATCGCGATCACGCATGAACACGGAAGGAGTGCATTCAGATCCTGAGGACGAGGATCGAAGAGCTCTCGGTCGGCGAGGCAGGACTTAAGCGGTTTCTTCGAAGGCGGTCCGAGGGAGTGGAGATCGGCAATCTTCTCTCTGAGTACTTTTCTAGAATTTTTTGATTGTATTCTATAATCTTCAATATTAAAGATGGTGAAAACTCTCCATTGATCTCTGCCCATGGTTTTTTTCCTTTGATTTAGATGGTTTTCCACGTAAATCCTGAGTTTGCATTGATCTTTGTTTTCTTCGATTTCTCTTTTATTTGGCATCTTACTACAACAAAATCTTTTTATCATTTGCATAAGCAAGAAGATAACATCAATCAGTAATCATGTTGGGTGAAAAGGGCCAGATTGGTTACATGAGAACGTGGATGATCATCTTTCTTTTTGGTACATAATGTTGCCGTCATCTTTAGGACCTGTTTTGGAGAAGCCCCCATCAGATCCAACAGGATCAGTTTGGGATGGGGAGCTTGGAGAACAAAGAGATGGCCCTTGGAGGGGGTTGCCATCTCTTTTTTCTCAAGGTTGATGGCCAGGGATAAAGGAAGCTCAAACTACAAAGTGAATCCTAACCAACCTTCACAACTTATCAAAAAATACGAATGTCCATATTCTTCTCTTAATTGCCTTCCTCACAGGATCTATATTTTCATCTAGAAGTTGCCCAAGCAAGATTTCGACTTTCAAGAATAAACTTTACCCTAAGGATGAGCTTTCACCAAGAATCAGAGTTTCCATTAGGCGAAGACATGGCCAAAGCAATGCATCTGACATCTTGAGAAGAAAAACAAAAGGCAAAAACATCAAAATAGAAAAAAGAAAAAAAATGTTGATGGTTTGCTTACTTCACTGCATCCAAATCCTTGCCATTATTGTCCAACACCACATCAAACGCGGCCGTGCCTACAATTTTCCCCACCTCTGCTGGATCTCCCCAGACCATCCGCCCCCCGGCACTCGCCAACTCCTACAAGGTCAATCAAATCCATGGCTAAGAGAACAACAAAATAGCAAACAAGCCAGAAGACAAATCAAAATTAATGGGCACGGCCGCAGGGGACAAGAAGGGCGAACTTACCGAGAATCTAGTGAAGGGGGGCTTCTTCATCTTATCGGAGCTCTCCTCGCCGACGGTGAGCACGGTGACCTCATGGCCCGAGCCGAGGAGCTGGCGGGCGAAGTAGAAGCCGATGATGGCATGTCCGCCGCTGTTAGTGTTGACAACAAGGACCTTCTTCTTCTCCTCCTGGGCGCCGGCTTTCACATAGAAGTTGGAAGAAGGGGAAGAGAAGCGTTTGGAGGTGGGATAGAATGAGGGTGAGGTGAATGGGGAGGAGAGGAAGGGCGAGGAGACTGGGAGGTGGGAAAAAGAGCGGCGGGCAAGAGAGGAAGGGAGAGCGCCGGCAATTGGTGGTGTTCTACGAGAAGAGTGGAGGGGGAGAAGAGAGGAGGCGGCGGCGGTAGCCATGGGTGGGCAAAGATGATGATGTGATCGAAGAGCGCAGAGGTGGGAGGAGGCTACAAGAAGAGTATAAGTAAGCGAAATTAATTCAGGATAACGTTGCTGGTTGCTACCGTCCCTTCTTCTGGTGTCTGATAACCGTCACACCGTTATAACGGTTCAGTACCCGCCAAATAGGAACGTCTATCAAAAACATGGAAAGCTACTTTCCAGCTTCAATTTTTCATGTATATACAAGATAGTAAAAAATAAAATTAATCATCGCAACATCTAATTTTTATAGTCTCCTAAAGCAAGTTATTTTTCAGAAAAAATAATATTAAAAATCATTATATGTGGCTTTTTAAGCCATGGCCATGTTTCGCCGGTATTGAGGTCGACATGTCCCCTTTGAACGTTTTTGCTCTTCATGTATCAAAGGTTCGCCTTTTCACTAGGTGGGTTGCTTTGCGCTTTAGAGATAAATTTCTATTCTTTCTTTAATCACAAGGAATCATGAGGAATATCTCGCATTAGCATTCTTTCTCTCAACATCGTACAATGGAATTCTCCAATGAATGATAAAATAAATTTTATTTTCTCAAAAAATTATTAAACTTTTCTCTTTCGACTGAAAATTGGTCTAACTAAAGTTAGATTAATTTAGGTTTTAGGATCATATTCTTGAATTGTATGGTCATGCATCGTTGATTGCCGATAAACTCTACTCCCATCGAAGTCCAGTCTGATGCTCAGCCTAATGTAACCGATAGTCAGGTCGAAAAAGCTTCAGCGGACTAGCCTTAGTGGTCAAGCCTCGGCCGAACTCCTCAATGAAGTCGAGCTCCTTCAGTCGAACTCCTCCAAGATCCGGAACTCCTTCCAAAATTCTCCTTCAACCAGATTCCTTCATGAGCCGAACTCCTTCTGGATCGCTCCTGCAGTTCGGACTCCTCCAGGTGCCGAACTCCTTCCAGATCGCTCCTGCAGTCGGATTCCTCCAGGAGTCGAACTTCTTTCGAAAGATCGCTCCTGTAGTCGGACTCCTCCGAGAGCTCGGACCTCCTTCCATATTGCTCCTACAGCCGGATTCCTACAGGAGCCAACCTCATTCCAAATTACTCTTGCAGTCAGATCCTAGGAATGTATGCTTTCACCAGACGACGTGGCCACCATTACTAGTCTGACGACACCGCTCTCTCCATAACAAGCCCCATGCGGTCTACGATTGGACGACATGGCCGCCACTATCAGTCTGACGATGTCTCTCCCTCTTCAGTTACCAAATCTCATGCAACCTCAAGCGGCCCACTATCAGACGGCTGTAGCTATCACCATCAATCCGGGCTTACAAACTCCACCTATAAAAAGGGATCCTCCAGATATGTTTTCTCTAAGCTCAGTTCTATTTCCTGAGCACTCCATTTCTGTTGGTCAGAAGAACTGACTTGATCATCAGAGGGTCCTGCCAGAGCTCGCCACCACCGACTTCGGATGGGACTTTATTCTTGCAGATCACTAGCGATGACCTCATCTCCCTCAGCTCCAGCTCGATCCGGCGTCGACCTGAATTCTGACACCAACAAAATTGGATCGCTCAGAGGAATCTTAGGGCCTCTGTCTTTGAGGTATCCTTGTTCTTAAAGGGTGCTCGCGTTAGGACGAGGTCCTCCTATTCCTAATGGGCTGTGGGGGCACATGCGGACCGTCGTCCGAGCCTTTCCCCCTGTCTTGTCTAAGGTCAATGAGGCCTTCGACTTTGCTCGCATTAGGACGAGGTCTTCCTCCTGTTCCTAACGGGCTGTGGGGGCACATGCGGACCGTCGTCCGAACTTCTCCCCCATCTCATCCTTTGTGAACGAGGCCTTCGACTTTGCTCGCGTTAGGATGAGGTCATCCTTCTGTTCCTAACGGGCTGTGGGGGCACATGCGGACCGTCATCCGAACTTCTCCTCCCGTCTCGTCCTTTGTGAACGAGGCTTTCGACTTTGCTCGCGTTAGGATGAGGTCTTCCTCCTGTTCCTAACGGGCTGTGGGGGCACATGCGGACCGTCGTTCGAACTTCTCCCTCCGTCTCGTCCTTTGTGAACGAGGCCTTCGACTTTGCTCGCATTAGGACAAGGTCTTCCTCCTGTTCCTAACGGACTATGGGGGCACATGCGGAACGTCGTTCGAGCCTTTCCCCTCTGTCTCGTCTTTTGTGAACGAGGCCTTCGACTTTGCCCGCGTTAGGATGAGGTCTTCCTCTTGTTCTTAACAGACTATTTTTACTCATTTTTCTCTTGCCATCCCGTAATCCTTGTGCCAAAAATCAAAAATGCAGAGCAAAAAAATTTTTGAAGAAAATTTATTGATGATACATCTTTCAGATTTTCTGAGTTCCATGGTCGGGAAAAGCATTATCCCTCCGAGTTCCTTCAGGCGATAAGTTTCGGATCGGATAACTTCTGTCACCTCATACGGACCTTCCCAATTTGGGGCGAGCTTTCCTTGATTCTGAGGCTGAGTGACAGCGGCTCATCGGAGCACTAAATCTCCCACTCTGAACATCTTGTTTTTAACCCTGGAGTTGTAGTACCGAGCCACCTTCTGTTTATAGGCTGACATCCAGATGCGGGCTTCCTCCCTCTTTTCTTTCATAAGGTTGAGGTTGACTCTAAGGTCTTGGGGGTTGTGGTGCTCATTGAAGCCCACGACCCGTACAGAAGGAAGCTTAAGCTCGACTGGGATAACTGCCTCAGTACCGAAGGCCAAAGCGAATGGTGTTTCTCCAGTTGGCACCCTCTGAGTAGTTCGGTATGCCCAGAGGACATGGTAGAGTTCGTCCACGCAGGCCCCTTTTGCCTTATCGAGTCTCGCTTTGATTCCTTGCAGCAAGGTTCGGTTGGTAATCTCAGCTTCCCCATTAGCCTGCGGGTGAGCAACAGAGGTGAAGTGGTGGGAGATGTTTAATCCTTCACAGAACTCGGCGAACCTGGCCCTGGCGAACTGTCGCCCATTGTCGGTTATGAGGGTTCGGGGCAGGCCGAACCGGCAAACTAGTGACTTCCAGACAAAGTCCTGCACCTTGGCCTCGATAATTTTTGCGAGTGGTTCGGCTTCGACCCACTTGGTGAAGTAGTCAATCGCGACCAGGAGGAACTTCCGTTGTCCCGACGCTGTTGGGAAAGGGGCCGAGTATATCCATTCTCCATTGCACAAACAGCCAGGGTGAACTGAGCGGAGTGAGTTCAGATGCCGGTCGCCTCTGCACACTGGCATTTTTCTAACGGCGGTCGCACCTCGTTACATATTCCATAGAATCGCAAAATAAGGTCGGCCAGTAGTACCCTTGCCGAAGTAGCTTTTGCGACAAAGACCTTGCTCCTATGTGGCTTCCGCAAAGTCCTTCGTGCACATCCCATAGTACGAGGTTAGCCTCTGAAGGTCGGAGACATCTCAACAATAGGAGGGAGTACGACCTTTTATACAGTTTGCCTTCATATAAGACGTAGCGGGAGGCCTGATTCTTGAGCTTCCGAGCTTCTTTTTGGTCGTGAGGAAGAACCCCCTCCTTAAGGTAGGCGACAAATGGGTCTATCCAGCTGGGCTCGAATTTCGTCTGTAGGATGTCCTGAGATTCCTCTGTGGTCGGGTACTTCAGAGTTTCCAGAAATACTTCTTTGGGCAGTTCGGTCGAAGTCGAAGTAGCCAGTTTGGAGAAAAAATCGGCTCTCGCATTTTCTGTCCTTGGGACGTGCTGAATGCCAAAGCTGCCGAAGGCCGGGGTCAAACTCCTCACCTTCCCGAGGTATCTCGCCATGCCTTCCTCTCACGCTTCGAAGTTGCCGTCAACTTGGCCGACCACTAGTTGGGAATCACTGTAGACTCGAAGCCGATCTACTTTTAACTCCTTCGCTATTTTTAATCCGGCAATCAGTGCTTCATATTCGACTTCATTGTTGGTAGCAGAGAACTCGAAGCGCAGTGCATACTTGACGACGACTCCCTCGGGGTAGACCAAGATCAGCCCCGCACCAGCTCCAACGGAGTTGGATGAACCGTCCACGTACAGAGCCTAGGAGCCTTCAGAGAGGTCGGCGCTTTCCTCGGGGAAGTTCGGCTACGATGGTTCGGCTTCATCAAGACTCGATCTTGCTTTCGTGTCTGTCTCGCTTGATTCAAGCTCGGTTCGTCTGGAATGGTGCATTCCAGTACAAAATCCGCCAGTATCTGGGCCTTAATTGATGGCCTGGGTCGGTAGTTGATGTCGAACTTCGTTAGCTCGATTGCCCATTTTGCAATTCTTCCGAAAGCATCTGCTCAGTGGAGAACTACTTTTATTGGTTGGTCCGTGAGGACCGTTATGGTGTGCTCCTGAAAGTAAGGTTGGAACCTCCTGGCAGTAATTATGAGATAGTAAGCCAATTTTTCTATCCTAGAGTATCTGGTCTCCGCGTCCCTTAGGACTCGGCTCACGTAGTAGATCGATCGTTGCATCTTTGTTTCTTCCCTGACGAGGACTGTTGTCAAGGCCACCGAGGAGACAGCTAGATACAGGAACAATTCTTCCCCAGGTTCAGGTTTTGCCAGCAGCGGAGGCTTGCCGAGGTAGTTTTTGAGCTCCTCAAATGCTTGTTGACACTCCACCGTCCAGTTGAAGTCCTTTGGCCGCCTGAGAACCTCGAAGAAGGGCATGCATCATTCAGCCGACCTTAAGATGAAGCGATTTAGGGACGTCACCTTCCCGACCAGGCACTGAACTTCCTTGATCATCTTTGGAGTGGTCATTTTTCGAATAGCTTGGATTTTTTGGGGGTTTGCCTTGATTCCACATCTCGACACCATGAACCTAAGAAATTTTTTAGAAGTTACGCCAAAGGCACATTTGGTTGGGTTCAGCTTCATCTTGTGCTTCCTGAGTGCACCGAAGGTCTCTTTAAGATCGGCCAGATGGTCTGCTGAAGCTCGGACTTTTGATGAGCATGTCATCTACGTACACCTCCATGTTGCAGCCGATCTGCTCCTTGAAAATTTTATTGACCAAACGCTGGTATATTGCCCCTGCATTTTTGAGTCCAAAAGGCATGACTTTATAGCAATAAAGACCTCGGTTAGTAATGAAGGCGGTCTTTTCTTCATCTTCAGGCGCCATGCGTATCTGGTTATAACCAGAAAAGGCGTCCATAAAGGTGAGGAGCTCATGACCCGAGGTTGCATCCACCAACTGATCGATCCTGGGCAGGGGGTAACTATCCTTTGGACAAGCTTTGTTCAGCTTTTTGAAGTCGACGCACATCCTCCATTTGTTATTTGCTTTCTTGACGAGAACCACGTTTGAAACCCAGATCGGATAGTTGACTTTCCAGATTAGTTCGGCTCTGAGGAGTTTATCTACCTCTTCAGCGATCGCTTTCTGCCTCTCCGGGGCATGTTGGCGTAGCTTTCTCTTACCAGCTGGTGTTTTGGGTCGATGGCCAGTCGATGTTCCATGATCTCGACGTCGATTCCTGGCATATCTGCTGGGGTCCAAGCGAAGACGTCCGCGTTCCTTCTGAGAAAAGCGACGAGTTGCTCCCGTACCTCGACCGCCAGGTTGGAGCCGATCTGCACCATATGCTCCGAGCTTCCGTCATTCAAGGACACAGAGACGAGGTCCTCTGCAGGCTCATCTCGTTCTTCAGTGAGGTCGTCACGGACGTCCAGTTCGTCAACAAAATAGGGGTCAGGCTAATCTTCCTTATACAAGGCGGTCGAGTAGCAATACCTCGCTAGAGCCTGGTCTCCTCTGACTTCTCCGACCTCATGGCTCGTAGGGAACTTCATCTTCAAGTAATAAGTCGACACTACCGCTCGGAGTGTATTTAAACCAGGTCGACCAAGAATCGCATTATAGGCAGATGGGATCTTTACGACTAGAAAGTCGACCTGAGCTTTGGCCAGCTTTGGACGCTGCCCTGCTGCTACGGTCAAAGTTATTATACCTTCAACTGGTACGGTGTTGCCAGTAAATCCTACCAGTGGAGAATTCATCGGCCCCAATCGATCGTCAGGTAGGGATATTTTTGAGAAGGCATCGTAAAACAACACATCAGCTGAGCTTCCATTATCTATCAGAACGCGGCGTACATCGTAGTCAGCAATATTCAACGAAACTACAACCGCATCATTATGTGAAAATTGGATTCCCTGGCCATCCTCCTCGGTGAAGGCTACAGGCTCCATGATTCTTCGCTTCTTTATCGATCCTTCGAACCTGCCAGTTTCCCCTTGTTGAGGTCCCCCTAAGATAGTATTGATGACGCCAAAGGGAGGCTGATCTTCTTGTTGGTTTTCCCCACTTGATGGTAGCGCTCTCGACCAATCTTCCCTCTCCTCAGGCCGTCTTCGAAGAAATCGGCTTAGTCTGCCTCGCCTGATGAGCTCTTCAATCTCGTCCTGGAGTTGAATGCACTTCTCAGTGTCATGACCGTGGTCGCGATGGTAAAGGCAGAACCTGTTGGGATTGCACTTGTTAGGGTAGAAACGCATTCTATCTGGTCTTGGAAGTCATTCTCGGATCTCCATCAGAACTTGAGTCTTCGGGATGTTAAGAAGGGTGTAGTTGTGAAATCATCATTATCGGGGAGAACTTCGGTGCTGAGGAAAACCTCGGTGCGTCCTTCCATCAGGGCTTCCCCGCTTCCGAGCTTGAGGAGGAGAAGTTCGACTCCTGGAGGAACTTGACCGAAGAAGAAGTCCGGAAGGAGTTTGGCTCCTATAGGAATTCGATTGAAGGAGAGATCCGGAAGGAGTTCGGCTCTTGGAAGAACTTGACTGAAGGAGAGATCCGGAAGGAGTTCGGCTCCTGTAGAAATTCGACTAAAGGAGGAGTCCGAAAGGAGTTCGGCTTCTAGAAGTATCCGAATGAAGAGAAGTCCAGGAGGAGTTCGGCTCCTATAGAAATTCAATTGAAGAAAAAATCTAGGAGGAGTTTGGCTCCTATAGGAACCCGACTGAAGGAGAGATCCGAAAAAAATTTGACCGCTTGGAAGTTCGACTGGGGATCGACCGCTAAGGAGTTCGGTCGGGTTCGGCCGCTGGAGAAGTTCGACTACTGAATGAGTTCGGTCGCTGGAGAAAATTGGGTAGGGCTCGGCCGCTGGAGGCGATTGAAGCTCTTCCATGATTATTGGTTGTGTAAGGCTAAGCATCAGGCTGGACTTCGATGGGAGCGGGATTTATCCCAACAATAGTCCCCCCACTCTCGAGTTCGAAATTCGAAGGAAAAGAGTACAAAAAAAGCGACTACCAAAATTTTTTTCTGGGCTCTACACCGATTGGGGTTGAAGCTCGGGGGAGACATTATCTCCAATCGAGGTTGATGTTAAAGTTGAGGCTCGGGGGAGATCTTGCCTCCAGCCGAGGTCCAAGGAGATCTTGTCTTCTGTTGACATTGCAGTTGAAGCTCGTGGGAGATCTTGTCTCCAGCCGAGGTTGAAGTTGAAGTTGAAGCTCGGAGAAAATCTTGTCTCCAGCTGAGGTTGAAGTTGAAGTTGTAGCTTGGAAGAGATCTTGTTTCCAGCCGAGGTTGAAGTTGAAGTTGAAGCTCGGGGGAGATCTTATCTCCAGCCGAGATTGAGGTTGAAGTTGAAGTTGAAGCTTAGGAAGATCTCATCTCCAACCGAGGTTGAAGTTGAAGTTGAAGCTCGGGGGAGATCTCATCTCCAGCCGAGGTCCAGAAAGATTTTATCTCTTGTTGACGTAAATATTGAAGGAGCTCGGGGGAGATCTTGTCTCCAGCCGAGGTTAAAGTTGAAGTTGAAGTTGAAGCTCAGAGGAAAGAGGTCAAAAAAAATAAAAAAAAGATAGGAGGTCAAAAAAGAAAAGACGGGCCAGCCCGCCTCGATCCGCTCTGAATCCGTAATCCAAACGGGACAGATTATTTAATCCACTTTTAGATGGATTACTAAAATATGAACCCAACCCGTCCCATTTACATGGTGGGGCAGGCCAATCCGATGGGCCCAACCTAAATTGATAGCTCTACCTTAAAGACATTCACGATCATCAGATTCTGGTATAAATCTACTAGTGCAAAGGTGAAGATCCGATATTTCTTTTTTTTTTAATCTTAATCTTAATAACTATGAGAGATCCGAAGTTGAATTAAGATGAGATTTTGTATAAATTAATCTAAAATTAATTTTATTTTTGCTACATATAATCTTAAAAATTTTAATTTATACTTCCATTTCTGCTGCGCACATCAACCCTAGTTTCTAACAAGATCTTGGTCGATAGTAGCAGGTTTCGATGATTCAAAGATACAAAGTCAAACAAAAATTAGGATAAGATGGGTTTGAGAGATAAAAGCGAGGGTTTTGGGCGGCATATTTAGGCTAAGGTGGCTTGTCGAATGTTGGAGAGGAGGAGGAAGGGAAGAGGAAGAAGAGGTCTTGGTAATGCGGAACTCAAAGGAGGAGGGATATTAAATAGGGAACGGTTGTGGAAAGATTAAACAGGCCTAATGCGGGCTGTTTCCCAATTACACCGACTTCCAATGGCTGCTAGCGGTTCGTATTGGCCTGAGGATTATGCACTAGCCACCATTTTTTTTCAAAAATTCAAATTGAAGTCGACAAAAGGTTTGTCAACTTCAATTCCAAATTGACCCTTTTGCTGACTTTAGTTCAAAATTGGCCCATGCCAGGTTTCACCATAATACTTACAATTTCATGTGTTTCTCTTCTTTCTCTTAATCATTTAAAAATATAAGGACAAGTATTTTTTTTATTAGTAGATTTTATTTGTCTTGAAATAGACAAAGAAAAAGAAAGAAGGAAAAGTAATACCTATTACCTAGCGATGCCATAAGTTATGTCATGTCTATTTAGATGCTGTCCATGAACTAGCTTTTGACCTAGAGTATTTTTATTTTTTTCAAAAAACACAAATAATGATTGAATGTCAAGAATAGCTTACAATAATTTGCTCTTGCAAATATTATTCTGTCACTAGCAAATTCTAACTATGTTTTTTCATACTATTAAGAAAGTATAAGGTTTATACTAAGTGTTTTACCTGTTTTGTTCCCGATTCAAACACTGTCATAGAATTGAAAGCAATGGTAATAATCCATTTTAAAGATGGAGGTAGAAGTTCGGGATTAGACGAAGACACGTGGGCTCCATAGTGGAAATTTAGAGATAAAAGAAGAGGTGCATGACCATGCAATTCAAGAACATGATCCTAAAACCTGAATTAATCTAACTTTAGTTGAACCAATTTTCAGTCGAAAGAGAAAAGTTTAATAATTTTTTGAGAAAATAAAATTTATTTTATCATTCATTGGAGAATTCCATTGTACGGTGTTGAGAGAAAGAATGCTAATGCTAGATATTCCTCATGATTCCTTATGATTAAAGAAAGAATAGACCGTCAAAGATAGGAGTTTATCTCTATGGCGCAAAGTTACCCATCTAGTGAATAGGCGAACCTAGATACATGAAAGAGCAAAAACGTTCAAAGGAGACATGGAAATACCAAACATGGCTATGGCTTAAAAAGCCACATACAATGTGTTGGGGATAAATCCCGCTCCTGCCAAAGTCAAGTTTGGTGTCCAGTCTGATGCGGTCAATAGCCACGGAAGAGCTTCAACCGACGCGTCTTAGCCGAACTCCTACATCCGATCGAACTTCTCAGCGGCCGGGCCTCAGCCGAAGTCCTTCAACCGACCGAACTCTCAAGCGGCCGAGCTTCATACTCCCAGCGGTCGAACTCCTCAAGCAACCATTCTTTCAGCCGGCCGAACTCCTTCGGACGACCAGCGCCCGAACTACTTAGCTGCCGAACTACTTCTGATTGCCCATTCGCCGAGCTTCAGTCAGACTCCTGCAAAAGCTGAACTGTCTCCACGTCGTTACGGCCATCTCCCAAAGCTTCCTCTCTGGCCGAGCTCCTAAGGAAGCCGGACTTCCTACAGACTTCTCAATGGCCGAACTCCTTATGATGGATTCTTTTAGGCGACCTCGCTATGGTTACACGACAATAACGATCGGCATTTATCGGCAATAACGATCAGCAATAACGATCAACATTTATCGGCAATAACGATCGGCATTGATCGGGACAATTACGACGCTCATTAACCAAGGCGGTTACAATAAGCTTCCTCTATAAAAAGGACCCTCCAGATATCCTTACGTCAGGTTCTGAAAATTCTTTTCTCTTCCTCTATACTCTACCGAGCACTCCATTCCTGTTGGTCAGAACTAATTTGAGCGTCGGAGGGTCTTGTCGGAGCCATCTCCCCACCGGCTCCGGACGGAACTTTGTTTTGCAGGTCCCCGGCGGTGACTTCGTCGACCTCAACTCCGGCGAACTCCAGCGACGACTAGTTTCTGCGTCAACAGATTGGCGCTAGAGGAAGGGCCTACCAGCAAAGATTCCTCTCTTAAAGAAAGCCGGAGTTCCTTTGTTCTTAAAGGAGTGCTCGAGAAATCTCTCTTCCTCTTAATTCAAATTTCTTTCCAAAGAGAAAGATGCCCCCCAGGAGAGCCTCCACCAAAGATCGACGGCCTCCGCAGCCCGATCGAGTCCGCCCGCTCCTGCTCCAACCCTGGTGACCCAGGCTCATTCTGCAGCCCGGCGATCGGCGGCCTCCGCGGCCCGATTCCGTTCGAGTTCGTCCGCTATCGCTCCAGTCCCGGTGGTTCAGGATCAGTCTGTGGTCACAGTAGATGCTGAACAGTTCAACCTGCTCGTCCAGCAGGTTCGTGGCCTCACTGAGGCAGTTCAGGCGGTGCAGGCCATGCACCAGCAGGCCGTCGTATCAGTTCAATCGGCGCAGGATTCTCTAGAGCCATGTGATCCAGTCCAGAGGCAATCAACATGGGCTACCCGACCTCCAATCCCCGAAAAAGGAAGGCAACGGAAGGAGAGCCCTTGTTCGGACCGCAGCTCATCCCAGGGAGAAGCTTTGTACCCATTCAATAGGAAGACTTTGGAGATAAGAGACTGTGAAGACCTTCTGGATCGAAGGCTCTTAGAAATGAGCCGACGAATCGAAGAACTCCGCCACGCTCCCTCCTCACACGGTAATGAGATCCAAACCGACCCTCCTTTCTCACAGAAAATCATGCAGAAACCGGTCCTGTCGAACTTCAAGCTCCCACAGTTTGAGAGTTACGATGGAACCACCGATCCAGTCGACCACTTGAAAGCCTTTCGGACGATAATGCTGCTCCATGATGCGCCAGATGCCATCCTATGCCGAGCTTTCCCCTCTACCCTAAAAGGAGCCATCAAGAACTGGTACTCGGCGCTTAAGCCGAGTACCATCCTGTCGTTCGACCAAATGAGTTAACAATTCGCAGCCCACTTTGTCAGTAGTCGGTGTCCATGCCGAAGTTCGAATTTCCTAATGGCCATCAGGCAGAAAGAGGGGGAATCCATCTGGGCTTTCATTTTCCGATTTAATACTGCTGCGCTAGAGTTCCCAGACCTGGATCAGTCGGTCGCCATGGCCGCTCTCAAAAATGGCCTTCGGAAGAACGACCTATTGTTCTCCCTGGAAAAGAAGCATCCCAGGGACTTTGCCGACATGCTGGCTCGGGCCGAAAGTTATGCCCGAGCAGAGGAGGCCATCGAGGCTAAGAATGATGAAGTCGGCGATAAGCAGCTAATCGGCAGGCTAGATAGATCCGCCAAAAAAAGTAAGCGGACTGAAGCTCGGCCGCGTTTTCGGACTCTCCCTGGTCGCGAGCGAGCCCAAACTCCTCCTCAAGCTCGAAAGCGGGGAAGCCCTGATGGAAGGACGCACCGAGGTTTTCCTCAGCGCCGAAGTTCTTTCCGATAACGATGATTTCACAACTACACCCTCCTTAACATCCCGAAGACTCAAGTTCTGATGGAGATCCGAGAACGACTTCCAAGATCAGATAGAATGCGTTCCCACCCTAACAAGTGCAATCCCAACAAGTTCTACCTTTACCATCGCGACCACGGTCATGACACTGAGGAGTGCATTCAACTCCAGGACGAGATTGAAGAGCTCATCAGGCGAGGCAGACTAAGTCGATTTCTTCGAAGATGGCCTGAGGAGAGGGAAGATCGACCGAGAGCGCTACCGCCAAGTGGGGAAAACCAACAAGAAGATCAGCCTCCCCTTGGCGTCATCAATACTATCTTAGGGGGACCTCAACAAGGGGAAACTGGCAGGTTCGAAGGATCGATAAAGAAGCGAAGAATCATGGAGCCTGTAGCCTTCACCGAGGAGGACGGCCAGGGAATCCAATTTTCACATAATGATGTGGTTGTAGTTTCGTTGAATATTGCTGACTACGATGTACGCCACGTTCTGATAGATAATGGAAGCTCAGCTGATGTGTTGTTTTACGATGCCTTCTCAAAAATGTCCCTACCTGACGATCGATTGGGGCCGATGAATTCTCCACTGGTAGAATTTACTGGCAACACCATACTAGTTGAAGGTATAATAACTTTGACCGTAGCAGCAGGGCAGCGCCCAAAGCTGGCCAAAGCTCGGGTCGACTTTCTAGTCGTAAAGATCCCGTCTGCCTATAATGCGATTCTTGATCGACCTGGTTTAAATGCACTCCGGGCGGTAGTGTCGACTTATTACTTGAAGATGAAGTTTTCTACGAGCCATGGGGTCGGAGAAGTCAGAGGAGACCAGGCTCTAGCGAGGTATTGCTACTCGACCGCCTTGTATAAGGAAGATTAGCTTGACCCCTGTCTTGTTGATGGACTGGACGTCCGTGACGACCTCACTGAAGAATGAGGTGAGCCTGCAGAGGACCTCATCTCTGTGTCCTTGAATGATGGAAGCTCGGAGCATATGGTGCAGATCGGCTCCAACCTGGCGGCCGAGGTACGGGAGCAACTCGTCGCTTTTCTCAGAAGGAACGCGGACGTCTTCGCTTGGACCCCAGCAGATATGCCAGGAATCAACGCTGAGGTCATAGAACATCGGCTGGACATCGACCCAAAACACTAGCTGGTAAGAGAAAGCTACGCCAACATGCCCCGGAGAGACAGAAAGCGATCGCTGAAGAGATAGATAAACTCCTCA
Organism: Cocos nucifera; assembly: GCA_006176705.1. Lineage (NCBI taxonomy): Eukaryota > Viridiplantae > Streptophyta > Magnoliopsida > Arecales > Arecaceae > Cocos > Cocos nucifera. The sequence goes on along the minus strand of QRFJ01007847.1, from coordinate 53,746 downwards.
GAGCCGGACTAATCCGGAAAGTCAACTATCCGACCTGGGTTTTGAATGTGGTTCTCGTCAAGAAAGCAAATAACAAATGGAGGATGTGCGTCGACTTCAAAAAGCTGAACAAAGCTTGTCCAAAGGATAGTTACCCCCTGCCCAGGATCGATCAGTTGGTGGATGCAACCTCGGATCATGAGCTCCTCACCTTTATGGACGCCTTTTCTGGTTATAACCAGATACGCATGGTGCCTGAAGATGAAGAAAACACCACCTTCATTACTAACCGAGGTCTTTATTGCTACAAAGTCATGCCTTTTGGACTCAAAAATGCAGGGGCAACATACCAGCGTTTGGTCAATAAAATTTTCAAGGAGCAGATCGGCTGCAACATGGAGGTGTACGTAGATGACATGCTCGTCAAAAGCCAAGCTTTAGTAGACCATCTGGCCGATCTTGAAGAGACCTTCGGTGCACTCAGAAAGCACAAGATGAAGCTGAACCCAACCAAATGCGCCTTTGGCGTAACTTCCGAAAAATTTCTTAGGTTCATGGTGTCGAGACGTGGAATCGAGTGCTTAGGTGAGAGCAAATTGTCTTCATCGCAAATCATGATGGTAGGCTGATCATGAAATCAACGATGTCGGTGGGAAGGTTCTTGTTGTTGGAGAAGTACGTACTTACACTCTATCAATAGGAAGGATGGTATATTTGATATGGAGAATGCATATTATCGCTTGGAAAATTTTTATTCATGTCTTGATCTGTATGAAATTTTCTATCAAAGTGGATTAAATGGATTAGGACTTGCATCTCCCGTGTTAATTATTTAATCTTGATTAATGATAACCCTTCTGAGTGGCTTTTTTTTTAAAAAAATATTCTCCTTTGAGTGGCATGATATTACGCCTGGAATTGGGCAAGGAAATATCTTTTATCTTTTTCCACACATTCACTACCGTATGTCCGTTCTTTATTAAATTCTCAAGAACAAAATGAGAGTTTGTTCGTTGCCCATTTTGTAAGCAGTCATCGGCAGCATCGTAATTTTGACTTCTTCATGAGCATCAAGCAATGGAAGAATGAGCCCCTTCGGGAGTACATCGATCGTTTTAATGCAACCACCTTGGAGGTTCAAAATTTAGATCCGTCAGTGGCCATGATGGCATTCAAGGCCGACCTCCTCCAAAATGATCTTTTGTTCTCCCTCAGCTTGGACTATCCGAAGGACTTTGCTGAAATGCTAGAATGAGCGGAGAAGTATGCCCAGGCCGAAGAGGCTTAGAACCAGTAGGAAAGTAGCCGAGATGGTAAGAGGGTCCGTCCCAAAAGTAGGAAAAAAAAAGAGATCATAGATGGGTGCAGTGTCGCCAAGAGGACCCACGGCTTCGTCAATCGTGCACCCCACCTCGGAATAGCCGACCAACATCTCTAAAGTCACGAGGCCGATCTAGAACTCCACCTCGGAGGTTCAATTACTACATCCCTCTCAACACCTCCCGGGCTCAAATTCTGATGGAGATCAAGCGATGGGAAGACATACCTCGACCTAAGAGAATGGTAACTCCTGCTCGAGTAAGAAACCCAAGGAAATATTGTCAATATCATCGTGACCATAGGCATGACACCGAGGAGTGCTGGCAGCTCAAGGAGGAAATTGAGGCACTGATCAGGCGGGAACGACTTCGGCACTATATGGATGAACGGCGAATCCCAGTAAATCCGAATTGTGACCAGCCTCGGCAGGGTGAGCCACATATAGAGCAGCCGGTTGTGGGAGAAATCAGAGTAATTGTTGGAGGAAACCTCAGTAAAAATACTTCGGATCAGAATCGACCAGGAGAGGAACCAAGGAAGAGGAAGGCAGATGATGAAATTACTTTCACCAATGAAGATCTAGAAGAAATAAGTCAGCCCCATGACGATTCTGTAGTCGTTTCTCTGAATATTGCTAACTATGATGTACATCGGGTTTTTGTTGATAACGGAAGCTCGGTAGATGTTTTGTTTTATGATGCCTTTGTTCGGATAAACTTAAATTCTGAACTACTGACAAAGAGAAATGTACCTCTGGTTGAATTTTTTAGCGCTACGGTTTCAGTGGAAGGGACTATCTTACTACTGACAAAAGCTAGGCGAGCTCCAAAGTAAGCGGTTGTCAACATAACTTATTTTATTGTGAATAGTCCCTTCACCTACAACGTCATTTTAGGTCGGTCAGGCCTAAATGCCCTCCAAGCTATAGTATCGACCTATCACCTGAAGGTCAAATTCTTGACACTGCATGGAATCGGCGAGCTCAGGGGGAACCAGGCGGTCGCAAGGGAGTGTTACATGGCCACTTTACGTGGAATGGTGACTGAAGAACAACCCATGAATGAGTTAGACGTCCGAGATGAACAAACTGAACAAAGAGGCTCTCCGGTAGAAGAACTGGTCTCTATACCAATCAAGGATGATCCGAATAAAGTTGTGAAGGTTGGCTCAAGCTTATGTGAAGAAGATCGATAGGACCTCATCATGTTTCTACGAGATAATGCTGATGTATTTGCTTGGTCAGCCTCGGACATGCCCGATATTGATCCGCAAGTCATGGTACACCACTCAATGTAGACTTGAATCGTCGTCCGATCAGGTAGAAAAAGCGGAGCTTCGCCCCTAAACGTCAGAGGGCGATACAAGAAAAAGTTGATAAACTCTTAAAGGTCGGCTTCGTCTGAGAAGTTTATTATCCGGAGTGGTTGGCTAACATCGTTCTTGTTAAAAAAGTCAGTGAAAAATGGCGCACGTGTATTGACTATGTGGATCTCAATGGAGCATGCCCAAAGGATAGCTATCCTCTGCCATACATAAACCAACTTGTGGATGCAACCTCTGGACATCAACTCTTGTCATTCATGGATGCTTTCTCGAGATACAATCAGATCTGAATGGTGCCCAAGGATGAAGAAAAAACTTCTTTCATAATTGACCAAGGTCTCTTTTGCTATAGGGTCATGCCATTTGGCTTGAAGAATGCTGGGGCGACCTATCAAAGACTTGTGAACAAGCTTTTCAAAGGGTAGATTGGGAGAAATATGGAAGTGTACATAGACGACATGCTCGTCAAAAGTAGGGCAGCCGAGTACCACATTATCGATTTAGAAAAAGCCTTTTCTATATTACGGTATTTCCGAATGAAGCTCAACCTGGATAAATGTGTCTTTGGTGTCACCTCCGAAAAATTTCTTGAGTTCATGGTATCACAACGGAGGATTGAGGCCAATCCGGAGAAGATTCAAGCTCTTTAAGAAATGAAGCCTCCGAGGATGATTAAAGAAGTGCAGCGACTCACAGGAAAGATTGCGGCCTTAAATAGGTTCCTATCTAGATCAGCGGAAAAGAGCCTTCCATTCTTTAAAGTCCTCAAGCAACCGAAGGATTTTCAATGGATGGATGAATGCCAAATAGCCTTCGACGAACTAAAGAAATACCTCGGCTCTCCCCCTCTGTTAAGCAAGCCAGAGCCTGAGGAGGTGTTATATTTGTATCTAGCTGTCTCTTCTTCGACAATTAGTTCTATTCTAGTTCGACAGGAAGCCAAGGTTCAGAAGCCAATCTATTATATGAGCCGGGTACTACACAATGCTGAGACTAGGTATATGAGATTGGAAAAGATTGTCTATGCTCTCTTGATATTTGCGAAAAAATTGCGCCCATATTTTCAAACGCACACTATCGCGGTCCTCACAGATCAACCAATTAAATTGGTACTGTACCGACCAGATACTTTCGGGCGGTTGGCTAAATGGGCTATCGAGCTAGGTGAATTTGATACTAAATATTTACCGAGGCCATCTATTAAAGCTCAGGCATTGGCGGATTTCATTCTGAAATGTACAATTCCAGATGAAGAATCCGATCGTGCTAAAACTTCTTCAACCGAAGAATGTTGGACCTTGCATGTTGATGGATCTTCAAATACCACGGGCTCCGGAGTCGGTCTGATCTTAACCAGTCTAAAAGGAGTAGTAGCAAAATATGCTTTACGTTTCGACTTTCCGGCTTCCAACAATGAAGTCGAGTATGAGGCATTGGTGGCGGGATTGAGAATAGTAAAAGAAATGAAGATCCGGACATCTCAGAATGCATAGTAATTTGCAGTTGGTGATTGATCAGGATTTAAAGAAGAACATGAAACCCGGAGAGTCGAATATGGTGAAGTATCTGCAGAAGATCAGAAGACTTGGAGGCAATTCAGTCCGCTCTCTTCGATCTTTAGATCCATTTCTTGCAAATCAGAGTTGGCTTTCTTCAAATCATGATTTGCATCAGCTATGACGTATGTGTCAGACCTTAGTGAGCAAATTGATTTCAGCTAGAAAAAAATTATTCCATAACAAGGTAAGGCTGAAAATTATAATTTACTATTTACCTCTAAACTTATGCAATATTCTTCTCATCTTAAAGAGAGATCCTTCCATTACCAGCCAACCATCAGAGGAGAATAGTATTTTTTTACCGGTTGCTTCTGGAAGGGGAAGAGAGCGGGGCTCGACATCAGAAATCGAGATGAAAGGGAGGGGGTTAGCGTTTGTATCGGTGAGAAGGAGCCATGGTAGCTGAGGAGGAAACTTAAGGTGGCGAGGGTCGACGGTGACGGACCGCCACAATGGAAAAATAGCGAGCAAGTTCATATAATCGGCAAGGTTGGTGGCGACTCGTTCCTGAACCAGGTCTACGATATCGGATGGAAGATTTGACCAATCAATCACCACCGCCGGATCGTTGTTGATCGATTTTTGGATCCGTCTCGATTTCCTCGAATTTAGGGTATCAATCTTTGTCACCGTTCGGATAAGAGGAGCCCGGTCTCCGAACCTTTGTTGATCCCCAAATACCCATCGGTAAAGAGAGCGATGCCGTTCTTTTGGCGGAGATAGCCGCGGCGGCGGCGGAGGAAAGGAAGAGGATCAGCCAAATAAAGAGTGGGTTGTACGGACGGATGAGAGAGGCAGCCAAAATAAAGACTATGGCGCCTACCCTTCTGAGATAAAAGCTCTGTAGAATCAGCCAACCTTAGGCCTGGCCAGACACTATATGAGGAAGGCCGGGCCAGACACTATAAATCATAAGATCCAGGCCTGAAATGCCCACAACAATTATGCTCAGGCCCGAATACACAGCTTCCAACCAAAATTAAAAAGAAGAAAAATTAATCCTACCATCTATTCTCCAAATATCTTCGGAAGCTAGAATTTTTTAATTGAAAAGAAAAGCTAATAATACATTTAATAGAATCATAATATAATATGGAGAGAAATAAGTAATACATTTTGTTACCCTGAATCTTCCGGCTTGTCGGCCAACGAGGATGATGCACGAGGAATATGAACAGATGAACTTTCGCTAGAGCTTCGTCCGTTTCATCTGCAATAATGTTTCTACTGGAGTATTCTCCGATGAAGACCTTCCGATGCTAAGATTGGAGAACAATGAGGAGAGAAAGCGTCGAATTCAATAGCATATCTGGAGGATCCCAGAGCCTCTTTATTTATACGAAAGGAGTTGGAGTCGTATCCATTTCGAACTCTAACGGCTTTTCGAGTTTGTCGCCCATTGATTCGAAAGATTTTTTTTCTTCTTGGAAGACGGGATTGCACAAGATTCTTCTTTTATTCGAGTTTTCCAATTCAAAAAGGACACAATTTTAGCGGAAACGATTGTAGGTCGATCATTGACGAGCTATAAGCCTATTTATGTAGCTCGTCGATCGACCTGAATCCGACGAGGATGAGGTATGAAGGCCTATCTTGTTTTGCCAGGAGTCGATCTTCAGTAGGTCAGCCGAAATTATAGGTTGGCTTAAGCCGACTTACAGCTAACCATGGACGAAGTGTCGCATCGTTCCGCTTAGACGATCCATTGGGTAGGTCGACGGCCGATCCTAAACAGGTCGAGGCCACACCAACCCCATTCCACAACACATTTAATAGAATTTTTTTTCCTTCCTCTCTTTCACCCCCCCCCCCCCTCCTCTCTCATTTTCTTCTTCTTCTTCGTTCAAACAGGGACCATACCTTGTTTCTTTCCCTCTCTTCCTCTCAAGTTCCAAGCGAAGAAAAAGAGAATAGGGGCCGGCGACCCAAGGTGGTTTCCTCCAATAGCTGTGGTGGCAACCCTAGCTAAAGCCTTGGCCAGTGTTGATCGATGGTGCCAACCCTATTCATGCTTAATCCAACATCTTCATCAGATCAAATCCGACGACAATAATAGATGAAAGACTAGGAAATAAAGGACTACAACCAATATGATTGTACACTCAGAGTCTATAGATAATGGAGCACACTCAAAGTTTATACACAACCAAAACATATCAAAAGGACTACAACCATAGGGTATCAAAAGTAGATACCCAAACATGCAAGTGCTGGCTCATATAAGAAAAAAAAAGACCGCTCCTATCAAGCTGAGGAACCTGGATCCTTCTCAACACTAGCATAGCTGAACAAGGATACTCCAATCTTCAAAGCTGCAAACAAAAGAAATGAGAGATAATGAGATCTAAGTCTCTTGACATATCTATAAAAGGAATGTGAGAGTGCTTTAAATCAAAAGCACTTTAACGACTTTTCCAAAACATAAACATAAATAACATTTTCAGTTAAGTAGTGTAATGAAGTAGATGCAAACAAAATAGCATAATTAAAAGAAAACACATTCCTTTATCAATTACAATTCGAATAATCCTCTAAATAATGATTAATGAATAGATCAAATTTCATGTACTGAATCATGTGTCCTCCCCCAATCTCCTCACTACACCATCATGTGTCCTCCAGCTGACCATCCTGATGCCTCTGATCGCACAGTTCGATCCATCCGGCAGAAAAACAGTGCCCTCACTGCTCTCTAGGGAGTCAAACTGCTCCTCTCTATAACAAACATGATGTGCATGCAGAATCTAAAATCCACTACTGGAAAGAAGTAGATACCTCGTCAGATATGTCCAGGACATCATCCTTTGACTCGCTACTAGCCGTCGCTGCATTAGCCCTCGTTCGGTCCTTGAATTATGGGCAATTCTTGACTCAATGCCCCAACTCATCGCACATGTAGCATCTGATCTTGCTTTGGTCCCTCGTCTTGGATTTGGATCATCCTCCTCACGATCCTCTATCGCTCCGTCTACTGCCTTCTGCTCCTTCAGAAATCGTCAAAGCTGAGCTGTTGTCATCTGAGCTCGAAGCTAGATTCTTCCTCCTGAGAACCTCATTCTGGAGTATCACTGTAGTGACCTCGTTCATCTTAATGGCACTCTTTTCCACTAGAAGAGCAGTCACCAAGGACTCATACGAAGGGACGAGCGACGCTAGCAAGACTAACGCCCTGGTCTTCTCCTCAATTTTGTCGCCAACACTGAGGAGGTCGGTGACGATCTTCTGAAAGTTGGATAGATGCTCTCGCATGCTTTGGCCTTCGTTCATTTGTAGCTGGTAGAACTGCCTCCAAAGAAATAGCATGTTGGTGAGCGACTTTGCCATGTATGACTCCTCGAGTTTCAACCACAGTGCCGTCAGAAAAGTCTCACCAAGTACATGGATTACGACATCATCCATTGGGTACAAGTGGATTGTGCTCACCGCCTGCATCTAGATCCGCTTTCAATCCTTCACCTCCATGGTGGCTGGCATCTCGTCGTATAAGAGAGCGTCGATCAATCCATGTTGGATGAGGACATCCTTTATCCTTGCTTGCCACAAGGAGAAATTGTCCTTCTCATCGAACCTGTTGATCTCCACATTAATTACACTTATTTTCTCCATATTCTTCAATCTCCATCACCATTGCTGTAATCTATGTTCTGGTACTGTCTGGCTCTGATACCAATTTATTGGGGTATTAGCTACTCTGATACCACTTATTAAGAATCTAATACCGAAATATTGCAGTAGGAAGAAAGAAGAAAAATAAAACAAGAACACAATCAAGTACGTAAATTAGCCCAAAGGCTTGCCTCCATGGGGCATGCAAAACTTCACTATGAAAGAGAAAAATAAATACAAGAGGAGAGCACTCACTCTCAACTCATTGTACATAAATCTCTCTCAACTAGAAGGTACCCTTACAAAAGCTCTCTCAGAATCCTAAGAAGACCATCAGAAGCTACAAGATGCTCTACTCTCATAGCCTCCGCGCCGGATGCATGCACCTGTTACTTCTCTTTCTTGTGGGCTGCACGTACTCGGCACTCTACCAAGCTTCTCTCGACGGCTGTCTGAGCCTCTCTACGTGCCTCTCATGCCACACGCGCTACCACCTACTCCACAGCACCTCAATTCTTTAAATAGAATGAGAATCCTCTTCTCAGCGGTTTACAGAAGTCCTAATAGAGCTCTTTCTCCTAATATGAGTCGAACATGATTTTGATGGAGTCTTAAAATATTTTCTAACTTTAGATCATGATCGTAGCCCTCCATGGTCGTTGGATGTTGTGATCCACGTGCAACTCTCGTAGAACCTTTGGATTAATCACAATCCGAGTCTAAACAAAAAATTCCATCCTTTTCTATTCGTCTCTGTCGAGCCGGCTCTGTCAGGGATCGAGCTGGCTCAACTGCGTCTCATCCGAACTACTGCTTTCTGTCTGTCTGAGAGGGCCGGCTCAATTGCGATTCGAGCCGACTCGATCCCGTATCGAGCCAGCTCGACTGCTTAATGATTTGATTCTTCTCTACTGTGGATTGAATTCGAGGCATCAAATTCTAACATAATATCTATATGTTATATTTTGACGGGCAAATTATGATAGTGCGTTGCTTGCTGATGTATTGCAAATCAGAAACTTCTGGTTTACATCATTCAAAAGAAGGTGAATTTGAGCAATAACTTATTGGTTTCACGCTTGCATTTGGGGGAAGTTGCAATTTTAATACTTGGGAGGTATTTTTCCAAGTAATTGGGCTGGGTAATTCCAATATAAAGATTTGATTTAATGTTTGCATTTGAACTTTATATTTTTTCTTTCACATGTTCATTCTAGGTTTGTAGATTGCGTGATATTACTCTTTGGGAAATTTTGTAATAAATTATCTCCTAGGTAGTTACTTCTATTACTACTACTACGACGATGGGTGACTGGCAGTCTAAGGATCAGTTGTTTCCCAAGGATTTGCTTATAAGAAATTATTTTTTGAAATATACAGAATTTTGATGGTCTAACATTAATTTCAGTTTCCTGTATAGTGAATTTTCCAGTGTTGTACAAAATCTGCATTACAATTTTATGAAGACTTATTTGAATATATTGAAGACATGATTTATAGTCATAGTTATCATCTGGATGAAAAAGTCTAGTTTAAGAAAGCAGAGACAATGTAGATATCAAGGGGATGGTCCTTTGCTTTTTGCAACTTGGTTCTCATTACTTCTGCCGTTTATGCTTGTCAATTACTGAGTTATGATTATCTGGTCAAATTTGCTCTAATGGATTCCCATTTCTTAGGATCACGGTCTCACTTAGGGACCCATGGTCACTTGTAAGGTCAAGCAATATCCTTTAGATTTTGTCGACGCTTTCTTGAGAAACTTTTACGGCTTAGTCACAAATGATTTAAAGTTGCAAATAATATTTTTTTTTTGCTTTGTTGAAAATCCTTAGTCACACTTGTAGGAGCTCGGTCGGCCGAAGTTCGGCGAGGGCGACCGCTGAGGAGTTCGGCGGAGTGATGACTGCTTGGGGAGTTCGGCCGAGGGGCGACCGCTAAGGAGTTCGGCCGAGTGACGACTGCTTGGGGAGTTCGACCGAGGGGGCAACCGCTGAGGAGTTCGGCCGCTGGGGGATTCCGCTAAAGCCCGGCCGGCCGCTTGGAGTCCAAGGAGCTCGGCATCATTCAGTCTAAGCAAGCCTAAATCAACTGTACCAATAACCAAAGCTTGGCTGGTGTCAATCGGAGCCCTAGGCATCATTCAGCCAATCAATGACTTCCACATAGAACCAATGAACTGAGTGGTGCCCGGTCAGGGGGTTTTGTGTGTGTGGTTGGAGTGGGGGACGGGGTGTAGGTGGATGAAGAAATGGATTACAAAACCTTGCATGAAATAGTCAAGATGGAATGACCCTTATTATTGGAGTAACCCTGCACAGGGATCTTTCTTTGATGGTCCTCCATCCATCGAAGCTTCCGCCACCGCCAGGTGAGGTACGCCCCAATGCCGCCGTACACCAAGATGTACGATGCTCACACGTACGGGTACGTCTCTGCATGCTCCTTGATCCTCAACCATTGATCCACAACAGTCCAAAAATGTTGCTCTCTATCTAGATTATGTACTCTGCTATTACTCTGTCTAGACTTGTTAGAATCAACCCGGCACTTGCGCTTGTGGCATTCGAAGACCCGTCAATATGAACAACCCAACATTCGTCTGTCGGATGAGCTATTACATCGCTTGGTTCTTAATCTGGAATTATGCATTCCAGGATAAAATCCACCAATGCCTCAGCTTTGATGGATGGTCTCGATAAATATTTGATGTCAAATTTTTTCAATTCAATAGCCCATTTGGCTAATCGCCCCAAAGTATCGGGTCGATATAGCACCGACCTGATTGGTTGGTCGATAAGGACAGCGATGGTGTGTACTTAAAAATACGGACGTAGCTTCTTCATAGATATCAAAAGAGCATAAACAACTTTTTTCAGCTTTGTGTATCTAGTCTCAGCATCATAGAGTACCTGGCTAACATAATAGATTGATTTTTGTATCTTAGTTTCTTGCCAGACGAGAACCAAACTGATCACTGAATAGGAAATGACCAAATACAAGTACAATACCTCTCCAAATTCTGGCTTGCTTAAAAGAGGGAAAGAGTCGAGGTATTTCTTTAGATCATCGAAAGCTACCTGGCATTCGTCTGACCATTGAAAATTCTTCGGCTGCTTAAGAGCTTTAAAAAATGGAAGGCTCTTCTCTATTAATATTGATAAAATCTATTTAAAGTTGCGATTCTCCTAGTAAGCCTCTGCATCTTTTTGATCGTTCTCGAAGGCTTCATCTCTTGAAGAGCTTGAATCTTTTTTGGATTAGCTTCGATTCCTCACTGCGACACTATGAAGTTGAGAAATTTTTCGGAAGGACACCAAAGGCATATTTGTTTGGATTGAGCTTCATCTAGAAGCACCATAATGTAGAAAAGGTTTTTTGTAGGTCGATAATATGATGCTCGGCAGCTTTGCTTTTGACTAGCATATCATCCACGTACACTTTCATATTTTTGGCGATCTGATCTTTGAAGAGTTTGTTCACAAGTTTTTGGTAGGTCGCCCCTACATTTTTCAGGCCAAACGGCATGATCTTGTAATAGAAAAGTCCTCGGTCAGTTATGAAAGAGGTTTTCTCCTCATCCTCGGGTGCCATTCAGATCTGGTTGTATCTTGAGAAAGCACCCATAAATGATAGGAGTTGATATCCCGAAGTCGCATCCACCAGCTGATCTATGCGAGGAAGTGGATAGCTATCCTTCGACATGCCTTATTGAGGTCGGTATAATCGATGCATGCACGCCATTTTTTGCTAGTTTTTTTGATGAGGATGATATTAGCTAGCCACTCTGGATAATAAACTTCTCGAATGAAATCGGCCTTTAGGAGCTTATCGACCTCTTCTTATATCGCCTTCTATCACTCGGGGGCGAAGCTTCGTTTCTTCTACCTGATCGGGCGATGGTTCAGATCCACATTAAGTCAGTAAACCATGATCTATGGATGGATGCTGGGCATGTCGGATGCCGACCAAGCGAACACATCAGCATTGGCTCATAAGAATGAGATGAGATGTTGGCTATCCTCTTCACATAAATTGGAACTGATCCTTACAATCTTATTCGGATCATCTTTAATTAGCACCTGGATTAGTTCTTCCACTGGATATCCCCTCTGCTCAGTTTGTTCGTCCCACACATCTAATTCATTCACAAGCTGCTCTTCAGGCATTACCTCTCGTAGTGTCACCATATAGCTTTCCTTCGCTACCGACTGGTTTCCTCGGAGCTCACCAATTCCATCCAAAGTCAGAAACTTCACCTTTAGGTGATAAGTCAATACTATTGCTGGAAGGGCATTCAATCCTAGCCGACCTAACATTATAAGCAGATGGGCTATTCACTATAAAGTAAGTTATTTCGACCACGACATATCTCGAAGCTTGACCGACTTTTGTTGTTAGCATAATAGTTTCTTCCACCGATACCGTACTATTAGAGAATCTGACTAGAGATACATTTCTCTCCATTAATTACACAAGATCCAAATTCATCTGAATAAAGGCATCATAAAACAAGACGTCTGCTGAACTTTCATTATCAACAAGGACTTGATATACATTGTAATTTGAAATATTTAAAGCAACAACTACAGGATCGTCGTGCGACTGATTTATTTCTTGTAGGTCGTCTTTATTGAAGGTGATCTTGTTGTCGACCCTCCTTCTCTTCGATTCTTCCTCCTTGGATTGGGCCTATTCTGAGGTATTTTCAGTGAGATGCCTCTCAGCGATCATCCTGATTTTTTCTGCTGTCGGCTGCTCCCTATGAGAATCTTCTTGTCTTGGTTGTTCTCTCCATGAGTATGCTGGGATTTGCCGTTCATCAACATAGCGTCGGAGTCGACCTCATCTAATTAATGCTTTTATTTTCTCTTTGAGCTGCCAGCATTCTTCAATAACATGTTCGTGATCGTGGTGGTATCTGCAATATTTCCTCAGATTCTCGTTCGAGCAGGTGTCACCATCTTCTTTGATCGTGATATATTTTTTTATCGTTCGATCTCCATTAAGATTTGAGCCCGAGGAGTGTTGAGGGGAGTATAATAGTGAAACTTTCGAGAAGATGTCCTTGATTGGCGCCGAGGTTTAGGAGATGTAGGTCAATCATTTCGAGGTGGAGTCCATGAACGACGAGGTCGTTATTCCTCACGCTGATGTTGCACATGTCGGTAGTCCTTTTTCTTCTCCGACTTTTGAGTCGACTGCGATCTACCACCAAGGTTGCCTCCTTGCTGATCCTAGGCTTCTTCAGCCTGGGCATATCGCTCTGCTTGCTCCGGCATTTCAGCAAAATCCCTCGGATTATCTAGGTTCAAGAAAAAGAGAAGGTCATTTTGGAGGAGCCCAGCCTTTAATGCTATCATTGCCATAGACTGATCTAAATTTCGAACCTCTAAGGTAGCCGTATTAAAGCATTTGATGTATTCCCTAAGAGATTCATTCTCATGCTACTTGATGCTTACAAGAAAATCCAAATTTCAGCGCTATCGATGACTGCTAACAAAATGGGCAACAAATAGTCGGCTCAATTGGTTGAAGGAATCCATAGACCCTAGCTGCAAATTAAAATACCAATGTCAAGCTGCCTTCCTCAAAGTTGAAGGAAAGGCTCGGCACAGGAATTGATCACTAGCTCCTTACAGGTGCATGAGGGTGCAGAAGTTGTCCAGATGATCGATAGGGTCGGCAGTCCCATCGTACGGTTCCATCTAAGGAGGCAGTGGCTCATTCATGATTTTTTGGATAAATGGAGAGTCAATGTTGAACCCTAGATCATCCTCCTACTGCTTCGGCACTCGCAATGCGTCCAGGATGCCATTCGACCGATCTTCCACGGTGTGGTTGCAAACTTTCTCTGGGCGGGCGAGGGTCGGTGACTTATTGGATTCCCCTCACAGTAGTCGAAAGTTCTTGTACCTGCTGAATTAGAGTATTATATTGCTCTTGCAAAATCGTCGGTGCCGTCGATGGATTCTCCTAGATTGGTGGCGGGGGGTTTATTGGCCGGACGTTGTTGGTCCGTCGGCCATCGGAGCGATGGGACGCGTTAGATGCTCCTCTTCGAGTCTTCATGATGTTTGACGATGAGCTTCTTCCTCTCTGAATAAGGCCTCGAAATCAGTCGAAACCCTTCCTCTAGCACCAAGTGTTGCTCCTAATCTCCTGGCTTGAGGTCGGTCGTCGAGGTAGACTTGGTCGAGGCCGAGGTACGTGTGGGCGAGGTGAAATTGCCGCTGGAGCTTCGCCCAATCTCTCGCACAAAAAGTCTTTATCGAGATGTTTTTCGGTGAAAACCCTCGGACGCTCAAGTCAAGAGACTGAAGAATAACGAGAGGAGAAAAGCATCGAATTGAATGCATATCTGGAGGATCCCGGAGTTCCTTTATTTATAGGAGAGGAATTAGACTCGTATTCATTTCGGACTCCAATGACCTTCTAAATTTTTCACTCTAGATTGATTCGGGAGATGTTTTACCTTTTTTGGAAGATGGAATCGTAAGGGACTCCTATGTTTTTGGGACTTTCCTAATTTAGGAAAAGCACGAATCTGACGAACGATAATACCTCGGTAAGGGACGACCAACACTAGATCGTCCAAGATCGATTGGTGGTATACAAGCAATTAGTAGACCGTCCGGACATTGGCTGGCTAGGACCGACCAATATTAGATGGATTGGCCACGATTAATTTTTGTCCGATCTATATGGAGTTCTTTGGTGATAGCTTGGCCGAAAACGACCTATGATGAACCGTCAGCAGACCAATAATCCGCCATAGCAGTCGGTCATATGTGGCCGATCTATTTCGATTGGTCGGTATAGGTCGAGGCATGTCAGACCGAGGATGAGCTATAGCGAATCAACTCTTATAAAATAGCTCGCTTCGGAGCGAATTTCACTAGGTCAGCATTAGCCGACCTACGATAAAACGTTCTTGAAAATCAATCGGCCAAGATCGATCTATAGCGAATCGCGAGTGAATGAATAGTCTCTCCATAGCTAAACGATTTCGTATGGATGATCTATTAGAGTAGGTCAATAATCCATGTATATTATGGCGGGGTTGGGCTACGGCGATCCCATAACAAATATCAATAAAAGAAGTTTGTGAAGTGCACAACCCACGTGGGTGCCTCTCATCTACATGCATGCAAATGCAACGTTGTTTTGAGACTTGTTATGAATTAAGTGAAAACTTAAGTTCAACATGACTACGAGATCATCGTGGTGGAACGTAAAGGATAAAATATTAATTAAGTCCTTGACAAAAAATGAAACTCGAAAAAATAAAATAATTTCTTGCAAATAATATTGATGCAGGACAGAAGATGCTGTCCGACGTAGCTGAGGCAACCAAAAATTGATGCTAACTATTTTGCAACCTTTGTTTTTAGCACCGGGTTAGATAAATAAAATTGTTGGACCCTGCCATTTGCATCTGTCATGTTATCATGGAAGACCGGGACAATACTGTGCTTATAACATCAACCTAGTATAAAAATCATCATAAATCTATATAAATTTAGGTGATTGGGACGGGAAGATAGAACCAAGGGAAGAATCCATTAGCCTAACCTTAAAAAATGTCTAACATCTTAATATTAATGGAACGTGCTTGGTGCACTCCACCTTATGCTTTTTGTCCAAAGTAACGAAAAGCAAAAATCAAATTTCGAATTAACCTACTTGGAAAGTTTGTTGTTGTCAACTTTATGATGCCAGGAGCCCTTACGACTTCCCATATGCAAAGCAAGCCACGTATGATACTGTGACTTATGTTGAACGTGTGGGCCCGCCCCTCCTTTACGAACTAATTAACTAGACTTTTAATGTCTATAGTCAGAATCCATAATATAAAAGACAACAAATGTGCCTGACTCGACTGAGAACTCTTGTCTTCATCATGCAGTCATCAGTTCAGAGAGGCTAGTTGGCTCATTCAATTCTAAGGAAAGAACTTGAACCTGAAATAGGTTATCGTGCACTTAAAAGCGCAGAGGCATTTCCAGTCTCCATCGAATATAACTAAATGCAAATTCAAGGTTATGTCTAATGGTAAGGTAATATCTTACGGCTGAACTTATTGGGTCTGGTCCATAGAGACCACTAGATCGACCATGGAAGAATTTGGTATATAAAAGTACGTGAGCATCCATAACCATGCTAGAAAGTAGAATCTAGCGTTTAGGGGCTTTAGTTGCAGGATAAGTTGGGTAACATCCTCTCTTGTTTGGGGGATATCCTCCTGCCAATCGACAGCCTCAGTGTTAACTTCAGAAATCGAACGACAATCGGCCAATGGAAGGAGTCATCAATATGATCTCTGGACAACCACAAGGCTGGGAGGCAACTTTCGAAGAAGAATCGACTAAGAAATATCGTGAAGACAATGTAATTTCTTTTTCAGATGATGATATACGGAGAATTCAAATTTTTCATAATGATGCTATCATTGTGTCGGTAATGATAGCAAATTATGATGTAAAAAGAATACTTGTAAATAATAAAAGCTCAATCGATGTACTTTTCTACCCGACCTTCTTCCAAATACGACTATCGACTATCAATCGGCTAGCCGACTGACGGTCGTTTTACCTCAACCAGATAATAATCAATTCGTCGACTTTCGACCATCAGCCGACCATTGGTCGATGACTCCCGATGAATTCTCCAAAAAGGATAATTCAATCGAACAAATAATCATCGGCTCATCAAAATGATAACTAGACGCCGACATATGATCGGTATGACCGACATATAGTCGACAAGACCTACATTTTTGGCACAGAATACGCATAATGGCTCTTCCACGATCACATAATAGACATCAACCATTTCCTTAATGATCGGAATAAGTGAGACCCCATAATTTACGACCGTTACAGATTGTTACTATTACATTCACATATAAAAATAAGATAAATTGAGTACTTTGATAAGAAAAATTATGGGCTAAAATTCTGTCAATTTCAATTCAAATTATTTTAGTCATTAATTTTTTATTGACTTAAGCATCGAAGAATCCCACCGAAAATACTTCCGGCCAAATGTGGACTACCATTTGTAGGTAACATTTTCCGATAACAGGCGCACCAATCCTCAACAAAATGTATAAAACTAATGAAGAATATTCTCCTTAAGAGCGAAGAAAACAGCATCAGCCTGGGCCTGTGGACACGTGGCTTATGTTAAGAAGCCTAAGTCAACCCAGTTTCAAGTCTATGGCAGGTGATGCTCTATTTGGTAGGGTCAAACCACGAAACCTAAGATAGTGACAAGCCACGAAACCCAGGGTAGTGATTTGGCTTGGTAATGCTGGTTGCCTTAGGATTCTTCTGCACATATTCCACGTTAATTTTTAAATATTTTATTTTCTAATTTTTATGGATATATAAATATATATACTCGTTTTAAGTAATTAATTTGTCTATTCTATTAAAAAAAAAATGTTGGTCTCCAAATCTATCAATTTTTTAGGCCACTGCCATATATCTCTCCGGTCAGTTTTGAGTCCAATTCCAACAAACCTAGAAGTGAAAAATAACATGCTGGACAACTAAAGAAGAATTACTTGATGATGAATTTGTTCTCAATTCAATAACAATCCAAACTACTCCTTGGACTAGAGTTTTTGACAATCAAGGATTCTGAAAATACTTCATGCTTCGACAAATATACTATTCTTCCTGTTTAAAAGAAAAAGCAATAAACAAACCAACCAAAAGTGAAAGTGATCTCATCAGTTCTTTTAATCTTGCGCCTAACAATGTAGGCAAGATTAATTGGTGGAAAAATGATCCACTAGTCTTGAATCAAATAAGATTATGGTCACCATCCTTTAATTCACAAGCAGTGCACATGTTTGCCGTTAGCATATAGTGACTTAGCTCAAACCACTCACAAGTTCAAGATAGCTTGGCCTGAAATAACAATATCTTTGGTCCTGCTACAGCAGGTTTAGTCCATCTATATTGCAACACTAAATTTATATAACATCACCTAAAATTTCTGTGATGACGGCTTTTAGCCCGTAATCATGACTTTATCAACATAAATAACAAGAAGTAGCTCTTGTTATATATATGCATTACAACCATTAAACATGTGGCGCAACAACCTTAGGAGTATCACCTAACAGTCAACTACCTGTAGCTGAATTCATGTCAAGATGTTCTTCCACAGGAAATTAATGTTCCAGGATATTGATATTAATGTATACCATGAAACAATGCCAACAACAATGATCACAAGACCATAATGTAATTAGATAATTAGGTAGACTATGACATATTTCAAAATAGAAAATAGCCTATGCTAATACAATACCGTTATAATTTCTATTAGTAACTATTATGATGAAATATCATTGTAATTCAAAAAATAACTTTACAAAGTTTTTGGCTCCAACAGTCATTAGGCAACATCATGGTGAACCATAAAATTAAGGCACTGACTAATTTCATTTTATGGTAGCTGTTGACGTAGAAACTGGTCGTCGTCGAAATTTGCTAGAGTGGAGGCAGATGGGGTCATCGCCGGGGACCTGTAAAATAAAGTCCCGTCCAAAGCCGATGGGGGATGGCTCCGATAGGACCCTCCGACGATCAAGTCAGCTTCAGTGAACAGGAATGGAGTGCTTGGTAGAATTTAGAGGTACGGACAGGGCCCGGTACGGTTGGGACTGGTCCAAGAGGTTCTGAACCGAACTTCAGAAGCAGTTTCATGACGCCGAAGCCTGGCATAATGAATGTAAGCTAACTTGGTCGAAAAAGGTGGTCAGGCTCGAGCATGAGCTCCGAGCAGCTAGCTAACAGGGAGGTCTGCCGTCTCCGGCAACAATTGGCTGATGGTCGGCGGGCTATCTCTAGCGGAGAGTCGGAGGAGATTGCCTCTTTGAGGAAGACCGTCGGCGATCTTTCAGAAATTGTCGGGGCGGAGAAAGCGGAAGTTCGGCGGTTGAAACTCCAACTGATCTGTGAGCATCAAGCCGTGCAGGATGCGGAGGCCGAGGCCGAGGTGTTAAGGAGGCAGTGTCGGGAGGCCGAGGCTGAGGTGTTAAGGAGGCAGTGTCGGGAGCTCGAGGGCCAATTCGGACATATTAATAGGATGTATGTCGACAGTTTGTATAAAAAGAAAGAGCTTAAGGATGAAATCGTTAGGTTGAAGCAAGCCTTGGTTAACGCCGGCGTCGACGACTCGAAGTCGGAGGAGTCCAGTCCGTCTTAAGGCTTCGCCTCCTTTTATATGTTTTTTTTTTGTAATCGGCCTTGCCGATCCCTGCCGCATTAGCTTCCTTGTAATAGGTAGTCGTCCGACCCACGTTGGCTTCCTTGTAATAGGTAGTCGGCCGACCTTCATCCTATTTGTAGTAAATTTGAACTTGTACCTTGTCTGTCGTTGCCTTATACTCGCCTTCAATCCTTCTATTTTTTTTGTAATCGGTCTTGCCGATTCCTTGTCCGTCGGTGCGGATGCGATGCTCTCCTTCAATCCTCTTTTTTTTTTTTTTTTTACTCTTGTAAGCACGAGGTCCTCCTGTTCCTAATGAGGCCGCCGTAGGAGCGTATTTGGGCTGGTGTCAGGGCCTCTTTCCGTCTGATGCATGGTTCTTGGTATTGGATAATATTTGGGGATAAACCCCGCTCCCACCAAAGTCCAATCGTCCAGGGACAAGCCTTAGCCGAGCTCCTTAGCGGTCGAGCCCCTTTCCAACCTTTTCAGCCTGCGGAACTTCTCTAGGAGCCGGACTCCGAGCTCCTTAGCGGCCGAGCCCCTTTCCAACCTTTTCAGCCGGCGGAACTTCTCTAGGAGCCGGACTCCCCCTCCTTTGGCCGGGCTTATGCGGGACCCGAACTCTTCTGTGGCCGAACTTTTCAGTGGCCGAACTTTTTTAGGATCTGGACTTCCCCAGACATTTTTTCTGCCGGGCTTCTACGGTAGCCGAACTCTAGATGGCCGAGCTCTTTCGGGATGCCAGCGGACGAGCCTTAGCGGAACTCCATCAGCCTTCCGAACTTTTCAGTGGCGGAGTTGCCGAACTTTTCCAGTAGCCATACTCCCAGACATCTCCTTCCGTCGGGCTTATAAGGAAGCCGAACTTTTTGCGGACCTCTGGCAGCCGGGCTTCTACGGAAGCGGAACTCCTTCTTGACCCTCCAGTAATCGGGCTTCTACGGAAGCCGAACTCTTTGCAGACTGTTGACGATCCCACTACTAAACGGTTACACAACAGTAATGATCGACTTTTATCAAGTCAATAACGATCGGCATTGATCAGGACGGTTACGACAGCTATTAATCAAGGCAGTTACAGCAAGCTCAGCCCTTCAGGACGGTTACGACAGCCATTAATCAAGGCAGTTACAGCAAGCTCCGCCCTCCAGATACGCTTACGCCAGGTTCTAAACCCTTCTCTCCTCCTCAGAACTCTGCCGAACTCCGCATCGAGCACTCCATATCTGTTGGCCAGAGCTAACTTGACCTTCGGAAGGTCCCATCGGAGCCAGCCCCCACCGGCTCCGGATGGAACTTTGTTTTGCAGGTCCCCGACGGCGACTTCGTCGGCCTCCACTGCAGCAGCCTCCGGCGACGACCAGTTTCTGCGTCAACACTCCTTATATATTTGACGGTCTGTTTGATTAGGTCTTGTTTTTTGCATGGACTACCTGGAGAAAGATATTGAATGGCTAGAGTCCAAATTGGAGCCTCTCCTTAATGGTGAGTGTTGGAGATACCAAAGTCTAGTTCTATGCTCAGCCTAATGCAACTAATAGCGACGGAAGAGCTTCAGCAGACGGGTATTAGCCGAACCCTTACAGCCGGCCGAACTACTTAGCAGCCGAGCTTTTTGGACTCCCAGCAGCCGGGTTTTATCCGAACCCTCAGCCGCCGAGCTTTTTCGAACCCGTTCAAACGTCCGAACTACTTAGCGGCCGAGCTTTTTATGACTCTTCAGCGGCCGAGCTTCTTCGGACTCCCTACGTCCGGACCGAATCCCTTCAACCGGCCGAACTACTTAGCGGCCGAGCTTTTTGACTTCCAGCAGTCGGGCTTTATCCGAACCCCCAGCGGCCGAGCTTTATTCAGACTCCCATAAGAGCCGAACTCTCTCCGCAGCCAGGCGCCTGCGGGACGCGAACTCCCTCCAAGCTTCCTCTTCGGCCGGATTTCTTCAGGGCCGGACTTCTCCCAGACATCCCCTTCAGCCGGCCGAACTCTTCTACGGCCGGGCTCCTCCCGAGCTTCCCCTTTGGCCAAACTCTCCTGGACGCACTGTCGCCATCAGTCTGCAACGACAAGACCGGACGACATGGCCGCCGCTACTGACGACACCACTCTCTCCGTAATCAGCCCCATGCGGCCCACGACTTGCCAGTATGGCTGCCACTATCCACCTGATGACGCCTTCCTCTCCGTACCGAACTCCATGCGGCCCCAACGGCTCGCTACCACCACCATCAATTAAGCTTCACCTATAAAGGACCCTCCAGATATGCTATCTCTAATCTCTAAGCTCTCCTCTTCTTCTCCAAGCTCCAGAACTCATTCCGGAGCACTCCATTCCTATTGGCCGGAGCTGACTTGATCGTCGGAGGGTCCTGCCGGAGCCAACCCCCACCGGCTCCGGACGGAATTTTGTTTTGCAGGTTACTGACGGCGACCTCATCAGCCTCCACTCCAGCGGATTCCGGCGACGACCAGATTCTGCATCAACAGTGAGTATCATAAGGTATTTTATTTTATGTGGTAAGGCTTTGATGGTTGCTGTTGGCAAGTTTCTTGTTTGGTATGATGGCTTGAGTGCTTATATTGTCATTCCTTTTCTTTTATTATTTCTCTGGTGAGAGTTAATATTCTGAAAGTGAATATTGTTGCATCATCAGTACTCCTATCTATCAAATGTAAAGGTCAAAATTGGTCATTGTTTTTCAAATAAAAAAAAGCTGTTCCTTAAAATGTTGTACAGCATGAAATGTGTGCCACATGCAAATCTTGTTATCCAACACCGTCTAGCAAGACTGTTCAACAGCAATCCTTAAATATCATTCGAAAACAGAGACAAGTTTCTTTGCTTCCATATCTGCGGTCCATGTAATGATGTATAAAATCTACCATCTGAATTTATCACTGTCATGGAAAATGCTCATGCCATTCTTTCAAGGTCCCTTCAAGTACATATTAAACTGCTCCATTTGATGTGAACATAGTGATGAGTCAAGAATTACAATGCCTTTATCTTCTCCCACCATTTTTCTGATTTCAAATATGTACAACAACCATGGAGCAGTATCTCAAGTTTGATTTCCAATGCTCACCATTTTAGAGGGAGTAAGATCTACAAATTTTGATTCAGCGATGAAAGACCCCAGGGAAATTAAGGTGAATTTTGCCTTCCCCCATTCACCTTCCCAGGGTATGTTAAAATTGGTTTCTATTTAATCAAATACACAAGATAACTACAAAATGATGTTCTTCTTGCTGCAAGTGATTACAATAATTTTAACTGGATCATAATTAACCCTTTATTTTTTAACTGGATCATCATGTTTGTTTTGTGAGATGTAGAAGGATCTAAATATCATCATATGACATTACTGCACTGCACATTTGTCAGCATGGTATAGGATCCATTTATCATGCAATAGCCCATAAGTCTCTGTAAAGTATGCATGACAGCAATTGGCATGGAAAAGTTGATAATACCTTGGCATGGACTTAAAAAATTCAATCAAACATGCAAACTCGATTCTGGTTGGGATTCTGGGTTTCTCCTTTTTTGCTCTTCTAAAGCTCTCTTTGCTAAATTGCAAAAATAAGTACTAAGTAATTCTTAAAGAGGTGAACTTGTCGGTTAACGAGCGAAGCCAATTGCTTTAAAAAATTTAGCATTTCTGACTGTCCTGCTTGTTACTGCAGATCACTATCTTCTATTTGATTTTCCTGGCCAAGTTGAACTCTTCTTCCTTCATTCAAATGCAAAGAACATGATCACTAAACTTGTCGAGAAGTTGAACCTTGGGGTATGTTATTTGTAATGATGAAGTGGTTCTAATTTGTTTGTGAATGCTCTTTCTGGGCTTATGTAACTGACCTTACATGACGAGTTTCTAAGAATATCTATATTTTCGTTTTACGTCATCCAGTTGACTGCTGTTCACCTACTTGATGCCCATTTATGCTGTGATCCTGGAAAATATGTGAGTGCGCTGCTTCTTTCGCTAACAACAATGTTACATTTGGAACTCCCTCACATCAATGTCCTGTCTAAGATTGATCTTATTGAGAGCTATGGGAAGCTAGGTATGGTCCAAATATCTAGCATCTCGCTGGTGAATTGTAAGGCGCACAGCTTTTTTGTGAATGCATGTACAATCAGGAGTGGTTGATCTGCTGATACTTTTCTTGCAGCCTACAACCTTGAGTTCTACACAGATGTTCAAGATTTAACTTATTTACAGAACCATCTTGATCAGGATCCTCGTTCAGCCAAATACGGTTGTTTCTTGCAGTCTGAATATGCTGCAGATTTCCGTCCACATGACTTCCTTCAGCTACTTTTTCACTAGTCATGATAAGCTGATATTGTCATTATTCTATAACATATGTCGATTTTAAATTTCTCTAAATCTTGCTTAGAATGTCCGGGAATCATGTATGCATATTTTGTTAAATCATTTAGCGTACAACACTCCATCGATGTCTGGAAAAATATTAGTCAGGTTATCTTTAATCAGATATTACATGTGTTCAGATTTATTTTATTTACTGAGCTGCTTGGTTAAACTAATTGCAGAAAACTCACCAAGGAGCTCTGTGATGTCATTGAAGATTTCAGCCTGGTTAACTTCACAGCCTTGGACATTCAGGCATGTCCGTGTATTCTAATTCCTTTAAAATTTAATTTGTTATCAATATTATCATTGTTTTCACAGTGGACACGTGTTTCACTTTCCAGGACAAGGAAAGCGTCGGGAATATTGTGAAGCTGATTGATAAAAGCAATGGATATATATATTTGCCAGCATACAAGGGAGTGTTGCGGAGTTCAGCAAAATTGCAGCTGCACCTCTTGACTGGGACTACTACCGATATCCTTTTTCTGGTTTCCCCTCTTTTTTCCTTCTCCAATTGCTTGGTTTATGCTGTCTTCCTATCAAACAATAACCAAAAAATATGTCTTTTTGAATAAGTTCTATGAAGCCTGCAACAGCATTCTTAAAGACTTAAAAGTTTGATAGTTTTCCTTGATATATAGGCAAAACAGCATGACTAAATTAAAACTTGTTTTGATAGCATTCATCGGAACCTGCTTTTGCCTTTGCATCATCAGATTCACAAGTACCTGGGTGTACATGGTTGAATTCAAGCATGGGCTACTGGTTGATGTTTTATGGCATAGCCTCCTTTCCATTATCTGCCAAACAGGTTCCCTTAACAGATGATTACAACAGCAGCAGTGCAGGAAAAATATATGAAGGATGATGATTATTGTCAAAATTGATAGAGAGTGCACTGCTGATGATCAGCTAACCTTTGCATGCTGCTCAAGGTAGTATAATATATTATATTTTGGGTTAATGATCCACAAGAAAACATGCTGTGTGATCTCCTTCTTTCCATCTGGTGGCTCTGATAATAACATACCTTTCCTCCATTAATTTATAATGATTGAATCTTTGATTTGTCAAGGCTGGTGGACTTGGTGGCCTCATTATCTTGAGATCTATTGGGCTAGTCTAAGTGCCTTACTGCTGTTTTCGAAGATCTTGTGAAGCATAACACAAACATTACGTAAACTTGAAATACTCCTTGATTTTCATATGTACAAAGATCGCTCCTCTATGAAATTCTTTTTATTTTGAAAATGATGCAGTGGTTATAGAGATGCAGAAACAATCAGTGTTGATATTTCTTATTCTCTGTCAAGTGGACTAATTTCAGATTAGAGAATTCTTGCATCAAGAAGTATTCCTAAAGCCAGAGGTGACGGGGGGCTTAGTCGGTATTCAATCTCTTGCACTTGCTGTATCATATGTTCTTTTTTCAGACTCATATTGTCACAGTGAGAACTCAGCTTCTGGTGCTTGTGAAATGGATTCATCATTGGAAACTGCATGCCCTCCCCATCGATAATCACCTTACCTTGTTGCTGTTTTTTTTATATCTGTTTGCTTTCACATGGAATGGTTGAGCTTGACCCATACCGCAAATCAAAAAATCAATATTAAAGCTAAAGGATGCAAGCGTGTCAGCATAAAATTGTGATTGATTTGTTAAATCTATCAAGTGATGATGGTCTTGCCTGCTTGTTTGGATCTTTTTGTGCTGCAGTGGCTGTGATGTTTTTTAACAGGAGTCACACTTCAGACTTCAGCTCAACCATTCAAGGGTACAAAGGGATGTTATGTGTGGTACAACTCAAGTTGACTTTATGACCTATTCATGAAATTGGTTTTAAATCATCTGTCGTTCACTTTTGAATAATTGTGAAGGTTCTGGGTGACCATCCTACAAAGCAAACGCAAAGTGCTTCAGCTAATTAGCATGTTCGGCCGCTAAGCACTTGTGAGCTTTTATAATTGCTGCTTATGAAGGCCACTGTCGTAATAACCCTCCAGAAGCAAAATAAATAAATTAATTAATTATGAAGGGGAGGACTTCTGATGGGAGTTGGCCTCCTCTCCTCGAGTGCAGTAAGGATTGGTAGGTTTAGGGCTCCTCAAAGCTCTAGATCTCGTCTATAAGAAGATCATTCCTCCTCCTCTTAGTACAAGAACTCAATTCCTTATCAAATGCCGGCAAAATCCATCAAATTTCTTATGATTTCCATCGGCTGTTCTTTGGCAAACCGCCACCGATCCATCGCTGATTCCTCACTGAAATTGTGGTAAGGTCCCCTATCCTCCTTCCTCTTTTCTTTCTCAAATCCCATGAAGTTTTTGATGGCCGGATTGAGTCACCGGCCGTCGGATTTTATAAAACATCAACCTCCCCTGTTCTATTTCCCTCTTTTCCTCCACCGAAGCAGCCAACATTGCTCGACATGGCTTTGCTTTGGTTGGTAAGGATTGGAGCCACCCGTTGGAGCTATTGGACGTCGTCGCCAATGATCGACGATCGCCACATTTCATGGCAGATGAATCTTCCCTTGTTTTACTTTGTTTTCCTTCCTTTTCTTTTACCGTGCCAGTTGCCATTATCGAAGTGGGCTATGCTTAGGCGGCCGAGTCGGGGTCTGCCAGTGTCGATGGGAGGCCGCCGCTGTTGGGGGTCACCACCATGCATGGAAAGTGGTTGGCCGACTTTTCTTTTACTTCCCTTCCCCTGTTTCAACGAGGAAAAAAAAGAAGAAAATCAGGGAAAAAAAAAAAAAAGAAAAGAAAGAGAGGAAAGATAGAAAAAACAAGAGAGTGCCTTTTCTCTCTCTTCTCTCTCAGCCTTCTCTCTCCACTTTCTCTTTATTTTCTCTCTCTAAATTTTTTTCTCCAAAAATTTTATGGATCACGAGGTGTTTAGAAAACTTGGATTGACTAGCTAGTCTTGGGAGGAATCTTGAATATCGTGCTGTCGAGGATGCGGAAGTCGAGTCTAAAGTTTTAAGGAGACAGCGGTGAGAGCTTGAGGATAAGTTTTAGCTCGTCGGAGCCCGACAGCCTGAAGTCCGAAGAATCCGATTTGCATTAGAGCTTCGGCCTCTTCCCTTCTTTTTTTTTCTTTCAGTGTAATCGGCTTTGTTGGCCTATACTTTGCTTGTAATGAACTCATTTTTGTAATAAAATAATATATTTTTTGCTATTTTTGTTTCACATGAATCTAAAGCCTATTTATGGTCTTATCTTCTTTACCTCATTTTGCTCTTTGTCGTCTTCTTATGAAATGCTTGGTATGGACGCCGAGCTCGTTGTGGACGTCGGACTTATTGTGGTCGTCGAACTAGGACCTCTTCTACAAATCAGAATAAGGTTCTATCTTTCACATTTGACGTAGTCAGGTTATCGTGGAAAAACACGTATAAGAATTCTCCACCGAGCTTCTTCCTTCTCTACATCTTTGGTCTATGAGGTTCTGACTTTTGCTCATGTTAGGACGAGGCTTTTCTTCTATTCTTAACATGGCTTATCAGGATGCATTAGGGTCATCGGTAGGGCCTCTCCCTCCATCTTGTCTTACATCGACGAGGCCTTCGATTTTGCCCAAGTTAGGACGAGGTTCTCCTCCTGTTCCTAACTGACTGTAGGGACACATTAGGACCGTTGTCAGGGCCTCTTCTCTCATCTCGTCTAAAATGAATGAGGCCTTCGACTTTGCTCACGTTAGGATGAGGTTCTTCTCCTATTTCTAACGGACTGTAGGGATACATTTAGGGCCATTATTAGGGCCTCTCCCCTCATCTTGTCTAAAATGAACGAGGCCTTCGACTTTGATCAAGTTAGGATGAGGTTCTTCTCCTGTTTCTAATCGACTGTAGGGGCACATTAGGATCGTTGTCAGGGCCTCTCCCCTCATCTTATCTAAAATGAATGAGGTCTTCGACTTTGCTCCTAACGGACTGTAGGGGCCATATTAGGGCTATTGTCAGAGCTTCTTCCTCATTCTCCGTCTAAAATGAACGAGGCCTTCGACTTTGCTCAATTAGGACGGGATTCTCCTCCTATTTCTAACTGGCTATAGGGGTACTTTTAGCCATTGTCAGGCTCCCCCTCATCTGCTAAAAGAATGAGTTTTTACTTGTTCGTTAGATGAGCTCCCTATTTCAATGGGTGTAGGGATCTAGTATCATGCAGGGCCTCTCCCCTCATCTCGTTAAATAAACGAGGCCCGACTTGTCATGTTAGGACGGATTCCCTTTTGTCCTGTTGGTGCAGAAATCCGTCGCCGCCGGGAGGTCGCCGCAATCGAGGCCGCTGGGCGCCGCCGGGGACCTGCAAAACGAAGTCCCGTCCGGAACCGGTGGGGTGGTGGCTCCGGCAGGACCCTCCGACGGTCAAGTTAGTTTCCGACCAACAGTAATGGAGTGCTCGGAATGAGTTCCGGAGCTTAGAGATGTGGAGGAGAGCTTAGAGAGTCGAGAGTTCAGAGAGCTTAGCCTTAGTATGTCGGGAGGGGTCCTTTTATAGCGGAGCTTAGTTGATGGTGACGGCTGTGCCGTCTGGCAGAGAGTCGTCGGGCAGCATGGAGCTTGGTACGGAGAGGAAGGCGTCGTCCGGTAGATCGTGGGAGCCATACTGGCGAGTCGTGGGCCGCATGGAGTCCGGTACGGAGAGGAAGGCGTCGTCCGGTAGATCGTGGGAGCCATACCGGCGAGCCGTGGGCCGCATGGAGTCCGGTACGGAGAGGAAGGCGTCGTCCGGTAGGTCGTGGGAGCCATACCGGCGAGTAGTCGGCCGCATGGAGTCCGGTACGGAAAGGAAGGCGCCGTCCGGTCTTGCTGCAGGCGACGGTTCATCCAACGGAGTTCGGACTTGTAACAGAGTTCGGCCGAAGGGGAAGCTGGGGGAGTTCGTCTGGACTGAAGGGTCGGCCATCTGTAGAGTTCGGCCGCTGAGAGGCCCGAAGAAGCTCGGCTGGCCAGTTGAAGGACTTCGGTTGCTAGTTGGTTCGGCCAGGGCTCGCTGAGGAGTTCGGTCGCCTAGGGTCGGTCCGAAGGAGTTCGGCTGCACGGGCTCGCCTGGGTCGGTCCGAAGGAGTTCGGCTGCACGGCTCGCCTGGAGTCGGTCCGAAGGAGTCCGAAAGTCCGAAGGAGTTCGGCCGTGGGAAGTCCGAAGGAGTTCGGGCATGGGCTCGTAGGAGAGGCTGAAGGGAAACCCGGGAGGAGCTCGGATGGCCGAACGGGCGTCTGGGAGGAGTCCGTCTCCTGAAGAAGTCCAGCCGCTTGGAGTCCAAGGAGCTCGGCCGTCAGGAAGTTCGGCCGGTCAGGAAGTTCGGCCGGCTGCGGGAGTTCGGGAGGGTGGGAGTTCGCCTCTAAGCAGTTCGGCCGAGACCTTGGTGCAGGGGAGTTCGGCCTCTAAGCAGTTCGGCCGTGTTAGGGGCTCGGCCTGGCGCCTGGCGCTGAAGCTCTTCAGCAGCTACTGGTTACATTGGGCTGAGCGTTCGGGCCGGGCTTCGGCAGGAGCGGGATTTATCCCCAACAATAGCCCCCCCACTCCCGAGTTCAAGAATTGAAGGAAGGGAGTACCAAAACAGGCGACTGCCGAAGTCTTCTTCCAGGCTCCGCATTGGTTGCAGCTGAAGCTCGGGGGGGGTCTCATCTCCAGCCAATATTGACGCTGAAGTTGAGGCTGAGGCTTGGGGGAGACCTCATCTTCAGTCGATGTTTGGAGTTGAAGTGGGACTCGTTTCCAGCCAAAATTGGTGAAGTCGACGTTGAGGCCGGAGTCAATGTCGCCCCCCGTGGTCAGGAGTCGGAGTTGACATCGCCTTCATCAACCGAAGTCGGTTCGGGGGAGACCTCCTCTTTGCAGTCAAGGTTATGATCGCTTGGGGGAGATCCCGTCTCCCGCTGATGCTGACACCGAAGTTGAAGCTGAGGTCCGAAGGAGACCTCGTCTTCTGTAGTGAAGCTTGCCGTAGACTCTGTGGCTAGGCCTTGAACCTTGCTCACGTTAGGACGAGGTTCTCCTCTTGTTCCTAACGGGCTGTGGGGGCACATCCGGACCGTCGTCCTCGCTTCTCCCCCCATCCCGTCCTTCGTGAACGGGGCCTTCGACTTTGCTCACGCTAGGACGAGGTTCTCCTCCTGTTCCTAGCCGGCTGTGGGGGCACATGAGGACCGTCGTCCTCGCTTCTCCCCCCATCCCGTCCTTTGTGGACGGGGCCTTCGACTTTGCTCACGCTAGGACGAGGTTCTCCTCCTGTTCCTAGCCGGCTGTGGGGGCACATGAGGACCGTCGTCCTCGCTTCTCCCCCCATCCCGTCCTTTGTGGACGGGGCCTTCGACTTTGCTCACGCTAGGACGAGGTTCTCCTCCTGTTCCTAGCCGGCTGTGGGGGCACATGAGGACCGTCGTCCTCGCTTCTCCCCCCATCCCGTCCTTTGTGGACGGGGCCTTCGACTTTGCTCGCGCTAGGACGAGGTTCTCCTCCTGTTCCTAGCCGGCTGTGGGGGCACATGAGGACCGTCGTCCTCGCTTCTCCCCCCATCCCGTCCTTTGTGGACGGGGCCTTCGACTTTGCTCACGCTAGGACGAGGTTCTCCTCCTGTTCCTAACGCGGCCGACTGCTCCTTTCCTGTCATCGCATAGATTTCGCATCCAGAAATAATATTTGCAGAGGGGAGGATTTTACCGAAGGGAAGTCGTGGACAGCGCGCTCTCGTTTGAGGGGTCGACGGGGTGTTGTTCCTCGGAGCTCCCTCGAGCAGCAAGTCCCGTCCAGACGACCTCCTCTATCTCCTGCCGGCCTTCATAATTTGGACCATGCTTCTCTTGACTTTGTCGCTGGGGATGACAATCACCGATGTAGCTAGCTCCTAGCTCCTCCCCGGGGTGGCGTTGACGACGCCGCGGGACGGCCAACCTTCTTGACCTTTCCAGTTACGGCAGTGCCTATAGCCGATCTTCTCCTTGATCGCACATGTTTGGAGAGGCCGTAGTCCTTCAGGTCTTAGCGGTCGGCTCTCGGCTTTGCCGAGAATTCGAGTTAGAGGAGCGGGTCGTAGTTGCGGAACCTTCCGGGAGGGGGGCTTCGTTCCGTCCTTGCCAGCGCCGAACTTTATTTTGGAGGTTGAGTTGAGGAGTTCGGCTTTCCACCGAGCTTCATTTTACCTCGATGCCGAGCTTCGGGGTGAGCCTGGCTTTTCTTCGAGCCGAACTTCATTCCTCTTTCCCACGAGACCCGCCGTGGGAGAACTTTCTGCTGCTCTTGTTCGGACGAGCTCGAGGGGAGCTCGGCTTTTCTCGCCCGAACTTCGTTCCGCCTTCAGTGAACACTTTGTAGGCGGTTCCTTTGGGGGACATTCTGGAGCGTGAGTTCGGCCTTACTTGTGCCGAACCTCGTTCCACTTTCCCGCGGAAGCTTCCGCGGGAGGACTTCATACTTTTTTGTCGGAGCTTCCTCGCTGACGGGCTCATAGGTGGGTTCGGCCTTCCTCACGCCGAACTTCATTCTGCTTCAGCGGGGGAACTCCTGCTCTCCGTTTCTCTCTTAGGGGCGATTGGGCTCCTCCCTAAGGCTGATTCCTCCGCATTTCTTCGGCAATAAGTTCCGGGGTGGACGACCTCCTCATGCTGAACTCCTCAATTCGGTGCAAGCTCTTGTTGCTGGGAGACGGCGAATCGCTGATGCACCGAGATCTTTCCAGGGGCCATGTGAATGACGCCGTAAGGTGGCCGACCTTCTTGTAGTCTGGCTACGGCAGCGCCCTTAGCCGATCTTTTTCTGCTTCAGGCCGGTACCGGAGGAATTTACCCAGCCGACCCGTTCTGACGAGCTCCTCATCTTTCAATTTGAAGGCTTCCTCCGCACGGGCATATCTCTCGGCTCGAGCCAGCAGGTCGGCGAAGTCCCTGGGATACCTTTTTTCCAGAGAGAACAGCAAGCTATTTTTCTGAAGGCCGCCCTTAAGTGCGGCCATCGCGACAGACTGGTCCAGGTCCCGGACTTCCAATGCCGCGGCGTTGAATCGAGTGACGTAAGTCCGGATGGATTCCCCTTGCTTCTGCCTTGACGCTCATCAGGGAATCTGAACCTCGGCTCGGTCGTCGGCTGCTGATGAAGTGGGCCGCGAACCGACTGCTCATCTGGCCGAAAGAGAAGATCGTGTTGGGCTTCAACGCCGAGTACCAGTTCCTCGCTGCTCCCTTTAAGGTAGACGGGAAGGCTCGGCACAGCACGGCATCTGAAGCGCCGTGGAAGCAGCATCATGGCCCGGAAGGCCCCCAGGTGATCAACCGGATCAGAAGTTCCATCGTAGCTTTCCAGTTGAGGGAGCTCGAAGGTCGGTGGAACAGGTTCTTGCATGATTTTCTGCGAGAAAGGAGGGTCTGCACAAACGTCGTCACCACGCGAGGGGGGACGAAGTTCTTCAATTCGCCGGTTCATTTCCGAGAGCCTTTGGCCCAGCAGGTCCTCCCGGTCTCTGATCTCCAAGGCTTTCTGGTGAGATGGGTGCGCAAGGCTTCACCCTTGGTCGATCTATGATCCGAACAAGGGCTCTCCCTCCTCCGCCTCTCCAACCCGGGTATCGGAGGTCGGGCTGCCCAGGCCGGTCGCTCTCGGACTGGATCATCCGACCTCGGGAAAGCCCCGCGCCGGTCGGGCTGGCACTGGGACTTGTCGGTGCAGCACCGCCTGCACCGCCTCCGTGAGACCGCGAACGTGCTGGATGAGCTGGTTGAACTGCTCCGTATCCACTGCGGTTATTGACGGGGGCTGAGTCACCGGGGCCGGAGCAGGGACAGACGGACTCGGAGGGGATCGAGCCGCGGAAGCCGTCGAGCGCCGCGTCGAAGCCCTTCTGGGGGGCATTTCCTCTTTCCAGAGAAGGAATACTGAAGAGGGAGGAGAGAGATCCGGAGCAGGGGAGGGAAATCGTCGCCGAGCACTCCTTTAAGAACAAGGGAACCTCGAAGGTTCAATCCCTTGTTCCCACAGACGGCGCCAATCTGTTGGTGCAGAAATCCGTCGCCGCCGGAGGTCGCCGCAATCGAGGCCGCTGAGGTCGCCGCCGGGGACCTGCAAAACGAAGTCCCGTCCGGAACCGGTGGGGTGGTGGCTCCGGCAGGACCCTCCGACGGTCAAGTTAGTTTCCGACCAACAGTAATGGAGTGCTCGGAATGAGTTCCGGAGCTTAGAGATGTGGAGGAGAGCTTAGAGAGTCGAGAGTTCAGAGAGCTTAGCCTTAGTATGTCGGGAGGGGTCCTTTTATAGCGGAGCTTAGTTGATGGTGACGGCTGTGCCGTCTGGCAGAGAGTCGTCGGCAGCATGGAGCTTGGTACGGGGAGGAAGGCGTCGTCCGGTAGATCGTGGGAGCCGTACTGGCGAGCCGTGGGCCGCATGGAGTCCGGTACGGAGAGGAAGGCGTCGTCCGGTAGATCGTGGGAGCCATACCGGCGAGCCGTGGGCCGCATGGAGTCCGGTACGGAGAGGAAGGCGTCGTCCGGTAGGTCGTGGGAGCCATACCGGCGAGCAGTCGGCCGCATGGAGTCCGGTACGGAAAGGAAGGCGCCGTCCGGTCTTGCTGCAGGCGACGGTTCATCATCCAGACGGAGTTCGGACTTGTAACAGAGTTCGGCCGAAGGGGAAGCTGGGGGAGTTCGTCTGACTGAAGGGTCGGCCACCTGTAGAGTTCGGCCGCTGAGAGGCCCGGAGAAGCTCGGCTGGACAATTGAAGGACTTCGGTTGCTAGTTGGTTCGGCCAGGGCTCGCTGAGGAGTTCGGTCGCCTAGGGTCGGTCCGAAGGAGTTCGGCTGCGCGGGCTCGCCTGGGATCGGCCCGAAGGAGTTCGGCTGCACGGACCCGCCTGGAGTCGGTCCGAAGGAGTTCGGCCGTGGAAAGTCCGAAGGAGTTCGGCCGTGGGGTCCGAAGGAGTTCGGCTGCATGGGCTCGTAGGAGAGTTCAGCTGAAGGGAAAACCCGGGAGGAGCTCGGATGGCCGAACGGGCGTCTGGGAGGAGTCCGTCTCCTGAAGAAGTCCAGCGCTTGGAGTCCAAGGAGCTCGGCCGTCAGGAAGTTCGGCTGGCGGTGGGAGTTCGCCCTCTAAGCAGTTCGGCCGAGACCTTGGTGCAGGGGAGTTCGGCCTCTAAGCAGTTCGGCCGAGACCTTGGTGCAGGGGAGTTCGGCCTCTAAGCAGTTCGGCCGAGACCTTGGTGCAGGGGAGTTCGGCCTCTAAGCAGTTCGGCCGTCTTAGGGGCTCGGCCTGGCGCCTGGCGCTGAAGCTCTTCAGCAGCTACTGGCTACATTGGGCTGAGCGTCGGGCCGGGCTTCGGCAGGAGCGGGATTTATCCCCAACAGTTCCTAATGGACTGTAGGGGTACATTAGGGCCGTTGTCAGGGCCTCTCCCCTCATCTCGTCTAAAATGAATGAGGCCTTCAACTTTGCTCACATTAGGATGAGATTCTGCTCATATTTCTAACGGGCTATAGGAGTACATTAGGATCGTTATCAGGATCTCTCCCCTCATTTTATCTAAAATAAATGAGGCCTTCGACTTTGCTCATATTAGGATGAGGTTCTCCTCCTGTTCCTAACGTGGTCGTATTTATCGTGAGATTAAGTTTGGGGGGTAGTCCCCCTTTATTACCGATATACAACAAAGATTAGGATGTTGAAGCTCGGCATCGTCTGAGATAATACATTCAACTATGAAGTCGGCCAGTGCCTAAGCCTTGATTACTGGCCGAGGTCGATAGTTGATGTCGAACTCTGTTAATTCAATGGCCCATTTTGTAATTCTTTCGGAAGCATCTATTTAATGAAGGATCGCTCTGATCAGCTGGTCAGTGAGGAGCGTTATAACATGTCCCTGGAAGTAAGATCGAAGTCTTCTTACTGCAATTAGAAGAGGATAAGTCAATTTTTTCAACTTTGTATACTTGGTCTCGACATCCCTTAGGATCCGGCTTATATAGTAGACTGGTCACTATACTTTTGCCTCTTCTTTGATCAAGACTGTCACTAGCGCCATAGGGGAGACTCTTCTGAGACTACCATGGAGCTTCTTCTTTGGCCATGGAGCTTGAAGCACCAACCTTCGCCCTCTTTGAACTACCACCTAGCGCTTTTCCTTTCCTATTCTGGGCGTAAAGCCCCTTTGCAAGCATCGCGGCAGCTTCAGTATCCATTTCTGCAACAAAGAAGGAATCACAATCAGTGATGGTACATGTTGGTGCAGAAATCCGTCGCCGCCGGAGGTCGCCTCAATCGAGGCCGCTGGAAGCCGCCGGGGACCTGCGAAACGAAGTCCCGTCCGGAGCCGGTGGGGTGGTGGCTCCGGCAGGACCCTCCGACGGTCAAGTTAGTTTCCGACCAACAGTAATGGAGTGCTCGGAATGAGTTCCCGAGCTTAGAGATGTGGAGGAGAGCTTAGAGAGTTAAGAGTCCAGAGAGCTTAGCCTTGGTATGTCGGGAGGGGTCCTTTTATAGCGGAGCTCAGTTGATGGTGACGGCTGTGCCGTCTGGCAGAGAGTCGTCGGGCAGCATGGAGCTTGATGGTGACAACTGCAGCCGCGTGCTGACGGACCGCTCGAGGTTCGGCGGAGTCAGTCCCACTGGTGCCGTGTGCGGCGGATTGAGGGTGACAGCCATCGCCGCCTGGCAGTGGGTCGCTATCGCCCGCGGTGGACTGACCGATGGTACGGCGGACTGACTGATAGTAATGGTTGCAGAGCTTGCCGAATGAAGGGTTGAAGGCCTTCGTCGTGTGCCCATTTCGGGGGAGTTCGGGCTCCCGAAGAGGAAGATGGGAGGGAGTTCGGCTCCCACAGGCGTCTGGCAAGAGGTATGCAGCTAAGGTTCGTCCGCAGAAGAGTTCGGCTGCTGAGAAGTCGAAGCTCGGCCGTCTGGGGTTCGGCCGGCTGTTGGGGGCTTGGGCACTCGAGAGTTCGGTAGGAGCTCGGTCGGCCGAAGTTTGATGAGGGCGACCGCTGAGGAGTTCGGCCCAGTGACGACTGCTGAGGAGTTCGGTCGCCTAAGTGACGACTGCTGAGGAGTTCGGCCGCTGAGAGGACTTCATTGAAGCTCGGCCGCTTGGAGTCGGCCCGAAGGAGTTCGGCCGCTTAGAGGTTCGAAGGAGCTCGGCTGGCCAGTTGAAGGACTTCGGTTGCTAGTTGGTTCGGCCAGGGCTCGCTGAGGAGTTCGGTCGCCTAAGGTCGGTCCGAAGGAGTTCGGCCGTGGGAAGTCCGAGGGAGTTCGGCAGCACGGGCTCGCCTGGGGTCGGTCCGAAGGAGTTCGTCTCCCGAAGAAGTTCAGCCGCTTGGAGTCCAAGGAGCTCGGCCCTCAGGAAGTTCGGCTGGCGGTGGGAGTTCGGCCCGGACCTTGGCGCAGGGGAGTTCGGCCTCCAGGCCGTTCGGCCGTGGTAGGGGCTCGGCCTGGCGCCTGGCGCTATAGCTCTTCAGTGGCCTCTGGTTACATTGGGTTGAGCGTCGGGCCGAACTTCGGCAGGAGCGGGATTTATCCCCAACAGTAGCCCCCCCCACTCCCGAGTTCAAAAATTGAAGGAAGGGAGTACCAGAACAGGCGACTGCCGAAGTCTTCTTCCAGGCTCCGCATTCGTTGCATCTGAAGCTCGGGGAGGTCTCATCTCCAGCCAAGATTGACGCTGAAGTTGAGGCTGAGGCTTGGGGGAGACCTCATCTTCAGTCGATGTTTGGAGTTGAAATGGAACTCGTTTCCGGCCAAAGTCGATGAAGCTGATGTTGCAGCCGAAGTAAGACTCGCCTTCTTCGGTCGAGGTCGAATTTGAGCTCCTCGGGAGCGACATTATCTTCGTCAGTTGAAGTCGACTCGAGGGAGACCTCCTATCCTGCAGCCGAGGTTAAAGTGCGCGCTCGGGGGAGATCTTATCTCCTACGGCCGAGCTTCCCTCGGGGGAGATCTTATCTCCTGCGGCCGAAGTGAAGTGCGCGCTCGGGGGAGGTCTTATCTCCTACAGCCGAGGTTGTTAGGACGAGGTTCTCCTCCTGTTCCTAACCGAGGTTGTTCACGGTCGCTCGGGAGAGATCTTATCTCTAGCCGAGGTTGTCAACGGTCGCTCGGGAGAGATCTTATCTCTTGCCGAGGTTGACACTCGTGTTAGGACGAGGTCCTCCTCCTGTTCCTAACCGAGGTTGTTCACGATCGCTCGGGAGAGATCTTATCTCTAGCCGAGGTTGTCAACGGTCGCTCGGGAGAGATCTTATCTCTTGCCGAGGTTAGCACTCGCGTTAGGACGAGGTTCTCCTCCTGTTCCTAACCGAGGTTGTTCACGGTCGCTCGGGAGAGATCTTATCTCTAGCCGAGGTTGTCAACGGTCGCTCGGGAGAGATCTTATCTCTTGCCGAGGTTGACACTCGTGTTAGGACGAGGTCCTCCTCCTGTTCCTAACCGAGGTTGTTCACGATCGCTCGGGAGAGATCTTATCTCTAGCCGAGGTTGTCACTCGCGTTAGGACGAGGTTCTCCTCCTGTTCCTAACCGAGGTTGTTCACGGTCGCTCGGGAGAGATCTTATCTCTAGCCGAGGTTGTCAACGGTCGCTCGGAGAGATCTTATCTCTAGCCGAGGTCGTCAACGGTCGCTCGGGAGAGATCTTATCTCTAGCCGAGGTTTGACACTCGTGTTAGGACGAGGGTCCTCCTCCTGTTCCTAACCGAGGTTGTTCACGATCGCTCGGGAGAGATCTTATCTCTAGCCGAGGTTGTCACTCGCGTTAGGACGAGGTTCTCCTCCTGTTCCTAACCGAGGTTGTTCACGGTCGCTCGGGAGAGATCTTATCTCTAGCCGAGGTTGTCAACGGTCGCTCGGAGAGAGATCTTATCTCTAGCCGAGGTCGTCAACGGTCGCTCGGGAGAGATCTTATCTCTAGCCGAGGTTGACACTCGTGTTAGGACGAGGTCCTCCTCCTGTTCCTAACCGAGGTTGTTCACGATCGCTCGGGGAGAGATCTTATCTCTAGCCGAGGTTGTCAACGGTCGCTCGGGAGAGATCTTATCTCTAGCCGAGGTTGGCACTCGCGTTAGGACGAGGTTCTCCTCCTGTTCCTAACCGAGGTTGTTCACGGTCGCTCGGGAGAGATCTTATCTCTTGCCGAGGTTGACACTCGTGTTAGGACGAGGTCCTCCTCCTGTTCCTAACCGAGGTTGTTCACGATCGCTCGGGAGAGATCTTATCTCTAGCCGAGGTTGTCAACGGTCGCTCGGGAGAGATCTTATCTCTTGCCGAGGTTGACACTCGTGTTTAGGACGAGGTCCTCCTCCTGTTCCTAACCGAGGTTGTTCACGGTCGCTCGGGAGAGATCTTATCTCTAGCCGAGGTTGTCAACGGGTCGCTCGGGAGAGATCTTATCTCTTGCCGAGGTTGACACTCGTGTTAGGACGAGGTCCTCCTCCTGTTCCTAACCGAGGTTGTTCAACGGTCGCTCGGAGAGATCTTATCTCTCTAGCCGAGGTTGTCAACGGTCGCTCGGGAGAGATCTTATCTCTTGCCGAGGTTGACACTCGTTGTTAGGACGAGGTTCCTCCTCCTGTTGTTCCTAACCGAGGTTGTTCACGGTCGCTCGGGAGAGATCTTATCTCTAGCCGAGGTTGTCAACGGTCGCTCGGGAGAGATCTTATCTCTAGCCGAGGTTGTCAACGGTCGCTCGTTCGGAGGAGATCTTATCTCTTGCCGAGGTTGACACTCGTGTTAGGACGAGGTCCTCCTCCTGTTCCTAACCGAGGTTGTTCACGATCGCTCGGGAGAGATCTTATCTCTAGCCGAGGTTGTCAACGGTCGCTCGGGAGAGATCTTATCTCTAGCCGAGGTTGGCACTCGCGTTAGGACGAGGTTCTCCTCCTGTTCCTAACCGAGGTTGTTCACGGTCGCTCGGGAGAGATCTTATCTTTTGCCGAGGTTGACACTCGTGTTAGGACGAGAGGTCCTCCTCCTGTTCCTAACCGAGGTTGTTCACGATCGCTCGGGAGAGATCTTATCTCTAGCCGAGGTTGTCAACGGTCGCTCGGGAGAGATCTTATCTCTTGCCGAGGTTGACACTCGTGTTAGGACGAGGTCCTCCTCCTGTTCCTAACCGAGGTTGTTCAACGGTCGCTCGGGAGAGATCTTATCTCTAGCCGAGGTTGTCAACGGTCGCTCGGGAGAGATCTTATCTCTTGCCGAGGTTGACACTCGTGTTAGGACGAGGTCTCCTCCTGTTCCTAACCGAGGTTGTTCACGATCGCTCGGGAGAGATCTTATCTCTAGCCGAGGTTGTCAACGGTCGCTCGGGAGAGATCTTATCTCTAGCCGAGGTTGTCAACGGTCGCTCGGGAGAGATCTTATCTCTTGCCGAGGTTGACACTCGTGTTAGGACGAGGTCCTCCTCCTGTTCCTAACCGAGGTTGTTCACGATCGCTCGGAGAGATCTTATCTCTAGCCGAGGTTGTCAACGGTCGCTCGGGAGAGATCTTATCTCTAGCCGAGGTTGTCAACGGTCGCTCGGGAGAGATCTTATCTCTTGCCGAGGTTGACACTCGTGTTAGGACGAGGTCCTCCTCCTGTTCCTAACCGAGGTTGTTCACGATCGCTCGGGAGAGATCTTATCTCTAGCCGAGGTTGTCAACGGTCGCTCGGGAGAGATCTTATCTCTAGCCGAGGTTGGCACTCGCGTTAGGACGAGGTTCTCCTCCTGTTCCTAACCGAGGTTGTTCACGGTCGCTCGGGAGAGATCTTATCTCTAGCCGAGGTTGTCAACGGTCGCTCGGGAGAGATCTTATCTCTAGCCGAGGTCGTCAACGGTCGCTCGGGAGAGATCTTATCTCTAGCCGAGGTTGATGGCGCGCTCGGGGGAGGTCTTATCTCCTGCGGCCGAGCTTCTCTCGGGGGAGATCTTATCTCCTGCAGCCGAGGTGCGCGCTCGGGGGAGATCTTATCTCCTGCGGCCGAGCTTGTTGCTCGCGTTAGGACGAGGTTCTCCTCCTGTTCCTAACGCGGCGATTATCGACTGCTGCTCTCCTGTCATCGCATAGTTTTCGCATCCAGAAGTAATATTTGCAGAGGGGAAAATTTTACCGAAAGGAAATCGTGGACAACGCGCTCTCGTTTGAGGGTCGACGGGGTGTTGTTCCTCGGAGCTTTCTCGAGCAGCAAGTCCCGTCCAGACGACCTCCTCCATCTCCTGCCGGCCTTCACAATTTGGACCATGCTTCTCTTGACTTTGTCGCTGGGGATGACAATCACCGATGTGGCTAGCTCCTAGCTCCTCCCTGGGGTGGCATTGATGACGCCGCGGGACGGACAACCTTCTTGTCTTTTCCGGTTTCGGCAGTGCCTATAGCCGATCTTCTTCTTGATCGCGCATATTTGGAGAGGCCGTAGTCCTTCAGGTCTCGGCGGTTGGCTCTTAACTTTGCCGAAGATTCGAGTTGGAGGGTCGTAGTTGCGGAACCTTCTGGGAGGGGGGCTTCGTTCCGTCCTTGCCGGCGCCGAACTTTATTTTGGAGGTTGAGTTGAGGAGTTCGGCTTTCCACCGAGCTTCATTTTACCTTGATGCCGAGCTTTGGGGTGAGCCCGGCTTTTCTCGCCCGAACTTCATTCCGCCTCCAGTGAACACTTTGTAGGCGGTTCCTTCGGGGGGGACATTCTGGGGCGTGAGTTCGGCCTTTCTTGCGCCGAACTTCGTTCCACTGTCCCGCGGAAGCTTCCGCGGGAGGACTTCATACTTCTTTGTCGGAGCTTCCTCGCTGACGGGCTCATAGGTGGGTTCGGCCTTCCTTGCGCCGAACTTCATTCCGCTTCAGCGGGGAAACTTCTGCTCTCCGTTTCTCTCTTAGGGGCGATTGGGCTCCTCCCTAAGGCTGATTCCTCCGCATTTCTTCGGCAATAAGTTCCGGGGTGGACGACCTCCTCATGCTGAACTCCTCAATTTGGTGCAAGCTCTTGTTGCTGGGAGATGGCGAATCGCTGGTGCACCGAGATCTTTCCAGGGGCTATGTGAGTGACGCCGTAAGGTGGCCGACCTTCTTGTAGTCCGGCTACGGCAGCGCCCTTAGCCGATCTTTTTCTGCTTCAGGCCGGTACCGGAGGAATTTACCCAGCCGACCCGTTCTGACGAGCTCCTCAATTTCATCTCGGAGCTGGATGCATCCCTCCGTGTCGTGGCCGTGGTCGTGATGGTAGAGGCAGTACTTATTTCGATTGCGCTTGTTTGGGGGAGATCGTAATCCTTCCGGTCTTGGCAGCTGGTGTTTTACTTCGGTGAGAATCTGGGTTCGAGGAGCGTTGAGGGGGGCGTAACGGCGGAACCTTCCGGGAAGTGGACTCCTTCGCGCCTCCTTATCAGGGCGAGTTCGAGGAGTTCGGGCCCGCCTGCTTTCGTAGGAGGTCTGCGAGTGCAGCCGAGCTTCACCCAGCTCTTCCTCGTCCGCCAGCCGGTCCTTTCTGACGAGCTCCTCATCTTTCAATTTGAAGGCTTCTTCCGCACGGGCATGCCTCTCGGCTCGAGCCAGCAGGTCGGCGAAGTCCCTGGGATACCTTTTTTCCAGAGAGAACAGCAAGCTATTTTTCTGAAGGCCGCCCTTAAGTGCGGCCATCGCGACAGACTGGTCCAGGTCCCGGACTTCCAATGCCGCGGCGTTGAATCGAGTGACGTAAGTCCGGATGGATTCCCCTTGCTTCTGCCTGACGCTCATCAGGGAATCTGAACCTCGGCTCGATCGTCGGCTGCTGATGAAGTGGGCCGCGAACCGACTGCTCATTTGGTCGAATGAGAAGATCGTGTTGGGCTTCAACGCCGAGTACCAGTTCCTCGCTGCTCCCTTCAAGGTAGATGGGAAGGCTCGGCACAGCACGGCATCTGAAGCGCCGTGAAGCAGCATCATGGCCCGGAAGGCCCCCAGGTGATCAACCGGATCAGAAGTTCCATCGTAGCTTTCCAGTTGAGGGAGCTCGAAGGTCGGCGGAACAGGTTCTTGCATGATTTTCTGCGAGAAAGGAGGGTCTGCACAAACGTCACCACCACGAGAGGGGGGACGAAGTTCTTCAATTCGCCGGTCCATTTCCGAGAGCCTTTGGCCCAGCAGGTCCTCCCGGTCTCTGATCTCCAAGGCTTTCCTGGTGAGATGGGCGCGAGGCTTCACCCTTGGTCGATCCATGATCCGAACAAGGGCTCTCCCTCCTCCGCCTCTCCAATCCGGGTATCGGAGGTCGGGCTGCCCAGGCCGGTCGCTCTTGGAATGGATCATCCGACTTCGGAGAGTCCCGCGCCGGTCGGGCTGGCACTGGGACTTGTCGGTGCAACACCGCCTGCACCGCCTCCGTGAGACTGCGAACGTGCTGGATGAGCTGGTTGAACTGCTCCGTATCCACCGTGGCTATAGACGGGGGCTGAGTCACCGGGGCCGGAGCAGGGATGGACGGACTCGGAGGGGATCGAACCGCGGAAGCCGTCGAGCGCCGCGTCGAAGCCCTTCTGGGGGGCATTTCCTCTTTCCAGAGAAGGAATTCTGAAGAGGGAGAAGAAAGATCCGGAGCAGGGGCGGAAAATCGTCGCCGAGCACTCCTTTAA
This sequence comes from Cocos nucifera, assembly GCA_006176705.1. Lineage (NCBI taxonomy): Eukaryota > Viridiplantae > Streptophyta > Magnoliopsida > Arecales > Arecaceae > Cocos > Cocos nucifera. Next base: position 11,788 of record QRFJ01007847.1, on the reverse strand, counting down.
GAACAAGGGAACCTTGAAGGTTCAGTCCCTCGTTCCCACAGACGGCGCCAATCTGTTGGTGCAGAAATCCGTCGCCGCCGGAGGTCGCCTCAATCGAGGCCGCTGGAAGCCGCCGGGGACCTGCGAAACGAAGTCCCGTCCGGAGCCGGTGGGGTGGTGGCTCCGGCAGGACCCTCCGACGGTCAAGTTAGTTTCCGACCAACAGTAATGGAGTGCTCGGAATGAGTTCCCGAGCTTAGAGATGTGGAGGAGAGCTTAGAGAGTTAAGAGTCCAGAGAGCTTAGCCTTGGTATGTCGGGAGGGGTCCTTTTATAGCGGAGCTCAGTTGATGGTGACGGCTGTGCCGTCTGGCAGAGAGTCGTCGGGCAGCATGGAGCTTGATGGTGACAACTGCAGCCGCGTGCTGGCGGACCGCTCGAGGTTCGGCGGAGTCAGTCCCACTGGTGCCGTGTGCGGCGGATTGAGGGTGACAGCCATCGCCGCCTGGCAGTGGGTCGCTATCGCCCGCGGCGGACTGACCGATGGTACGGCGGACTGACTGATAGTAATGGTTGCAGAGCTTGCCGAATGAAGGGTTGAAGGCCTTCGTCGTGTGCCCATTTCGGGGGAGTTCGGGCTCCCGAAGAGGAAGATGGGAGGGAGTTCGGCTCCCACAGGCGTCTGGCAAGAGGTATGCAGCTAAGGTTCGTCCGCAGAAGAGTTCGGCTGCTGAGAAGTCGAAGCTCGGCCGTCTGGGGTTCGGCCGGCTGTTGGGGCTTTGGACACTCGAGAGTTCGGTAGGAGCTCGGATCGGCCGAAGTTTGATGAGGGCGACCGCTGAGGAGTTCGGCCCAGTGACGACTGCTGAGGAGTTCGGTCGCCTAAGTGACGACTGCTGAGGAGTTCGGCCGCTGAGAGGACTTCATTGAAGCTCGGCCGCTTGGAGTCGGCCCGAAGGAGTTCGGCCGCTTAAGAGGTTCGAAGGAGCTCGGCTGGCCAGTTGAAGGACTTCGGTTGCTAGTTGGTTCGGCCAGGGCTCGCTGAGGAGTTCGGTCGCCTAAGGTCGGTCCGAAGGAGTTCGGCCGTGGGAAGTCCGAGGGAGTTCGGCAGCACGGGCTCGCCTGGGGTCGGTCCGAAGGAGTTCGTCTCCCGAAGAAGTTCAGCCGCTTGGAGTCCAAGGAGCTCGGCCCTCAGGAAGTTCGGCTGGCGGTGGGAGTTCGGCCCGGACCTTGGCGCAGGGGAGTTCGGCCTCCAGGCCGTTCGGCCGTGGTAGGGGCTCGGCCTGGCGCCTGGCGCTATAGCTCTTCAGTGGCCTCTGGTTACATTGGGTTGAGCGTCGGGCCGGACTTCGGCAGGAGCGGGATTTATCCCCAACAGTACATAAATATGAAATCGAGTAAATCTGAAAAGTAAAAAATATACCGATAGGGTCAAGGAGACTCAAACCCAGGTTAAACAAGGTCTATTCTTTCAGAAGATCGGAAAGAAGAGGAGCTCGGTACACTTTGAGTTTTTGGAGGAATCAAGGTTGGCTTTATCTAAGCTAGGAACTCGGTGGACTAACTCCCTAATGTGACCCAAAGGAGGAAGATCCAATAGCAAGATCGGATAGTGCACAAAAAAGTACCTTTTCTTCTAGTTATGAATGAAAAAAGGAGTGCCTTTCAGTAGCCCCTTCTTACCGAATAGGGGGAGAAGTACCATCAGTCCTTCGCAAAAGGATGGCGCTTGAAAGTATAGAAGTTCCTAAAGAGTGAAACAGTCGGATGGACCTCGGCTAGACGACAGAGGAAAAGGAATCCTATCACAAGCCTAAAAGAATTTGGTGCTATGAAGGCAAGGGAGATGTTCAGAAATCGAAAAAGAGTAACTATGAAAGGAGGGAGCGGAAGTCGAAGTCCGGCACATAGAGTTTCCAAATATAGGTAGAGGGAGAACTCGCTCGATCACTCGATGTGGAAAGTTCAAGGTCGTACTTCTGAGGGATCCCGTACTGAATCCTAATTAGGAAAAGATCGTTCGGGGTCGGGATGCAAGGAATGGTATCCAGCATGAAAGGTTGATGAGACATGTCTCTAATGCAAACTACTGTAACAAGGACGGGGTCAAGAAAGGCTGGATCGGACGAACTCCAGGAACCAACAGATTGGGAAGTTTCGAAGGACATCCGGATCAAACTAAATTCAAGAGAAATCCCCAAAAATTAAGAGGCAAAGGATGCGAAAAACTGAGAGGATAAGAAGCGAAGGATGTTAGAATAATTAAAAAGAAGAATGGCGGAACTGACCTAGGTCGATCGAGAAGGACAAAGAGGCGATGAGCACAATGAAGACCAAGCGGAAGAGCGCCCGGAACCAGAAAGGATGGAGGAAGAAACAAGAACTCTCGAGTGAAAGAAAGATGAAAGTCGGAGGAGAAAGGAACCAGGACTCTCGAAGGGAAAGAAGATGAGAACTAGAAAAGGAAGGACTTAAATAGTAGAAAGTGGCTCAAAATCGTCATGATTGCGATCTTCCTCGGCCATTTTTCGTGCGACGCGTGTCCTAAGCATCATGACAAAAGAATGGCGACAAGCAGTGCTTTTATGGCACCGTGTCTTAAGCAGCGCTTCGGTGAAAATTTCAAAAATCCATCTTTTCAAGTCGAATCGAGTTAAAGGAACTCTGGCACCAATGTGAAAGATGACAAAATGCCTTATTTTTTTCAATAATTGTAGAATCAAGGAAAGAACTTTGGCAGTCATTTTTTTACTTTCTTCCTTCGAATTCCGAACTCAGGAGTAGGGAGACTATTGTTCGAGGTAAACCCCGCTCCGCCGAAATTTGGTCTAATGCACAGCCAAGTATAATTTGTAACCGCAAAAGAGCTGTTCCTCAAAATTGGTCATTGTTTTTCCCCTCTGTCTCGTCTTTTGTGAACGAGGCCTTCGACTTTACCCGCGTTAGGACGAGGTCTTCCTCTTGTTCTTAACGGACTATTTTTACTCATTTTTCTCTTGCCATCCCGTAATCCTTGTGCCAAAAATCAAAAATGCAAAGCAAAGAATTTTTTGAAAGAAATTTATTGATGATACATCTTCAGATTTTCTGAGTTCCATGGTCGGGGAAGCATTATCCCTCCGAGTTCCTTCAGGCGATAAGTTTCGGATCGGATAACTTCTGTCACCTCATACGGATCTTCCCAATTTGGGGCGAGCTTCCCTTGATTCTGAGGCTGAGTGACAGCGGCTCGTCGGAGCACTAAATCCTCCACTCTGAACATCTTGTTTTTAACCCTGGAGTTGTAGTACCGAGCCACCTTCTGTTTATAGGCTAACATCCGGATGCGGGCTTCCTCCCTCTTTTCTTTCAGAAGGTCGAGGTTGACTCTGAGGTCTTAGGGGTTGTGGTGCTCATTGAAGCCCACGACCCGTACAGAAGGAAGCTTAAGCTCGACTGGGATAACTGCCTCAGTACCGAAGGCCAAAGCGAAGGGTGTTTCTCCAATTGGCATCCTCTGAGTAGTTCGGTATGCCCAGAGGACATGGTAGAGTTCGTCCACCCAGGCCCCTTTTGCCTTATCGAGTCTCGCTTTGATTCCTTGCAGCAAGATCCGGTTGGTAATCTCAACTTCCCCATTAGCCTGCGGGTGAGCAACAGAGGTGAAGTGGTGGGAGATGTTTAATCCTTCACAGAACTCGGCGAACCTGGCCCTGGCGAACTGTCGCCCATTTTCGGATATGAGGGTTTGGGGCAGGCCGAACCGGCAAACTAGTGACTTTCAGACAAAGTTCTGCACCTTGGCCTCGATAATTTTTGCGAGTGGTTCGGCTTCGACCCACTTGGTGAAGTAGTCAATCGCGACCAGGAAGAACTTCCGTTGTCCCGACGCCGTTGGGAAGGGGTCGAGTATATCCATTCTCCATTGCACAAACGGCCAGGATGAACTGAGCAGAGTGAGTTCAGATGCCGGTCGCCTCTGCACACTGGCATCTTTCTGGCAGCGGTCGCACCTCTTTACATATTCCACAGAATCGCGAAATAAGGTCGGCCAGTAGTACCCTTGCCGAAGTAGCTTTTGCGATAAAGACCTTGCTCCTATGTGGCTTCCGCAAAGTCCTTCGTGCACATCCCATAGTACGAGATTGGCCTCTGAAGGTCGGAGACATCTCAACAATAGGAGGGAGTACGACCTTTTATACAGTTTGCCTTCATATAAGACATAGCGGGAGGCCTGATTCTTGAGCTTCCGAGCTTCTTTTTGGTTGTGAGGAAGAACCCCCTCCTTAAGGTAGGCGATAAATGGGTCGATCCAGCTGGGCTCGAATTCCGTCTGTAGGATGTCCTGAGATTCCTCTGTGGTCGGGTACTTCAGAGTTTCCAAAAATACTTCTTTGGGCAGTTCGGTCGGAGTCGAAGTAGCCAGTTTGGAGAGAAAATTGGCTATCGCATTTTCTGTCCTTGGGACGTGCTGAATGCCAAAGCTGCCGAAGGCCGGGGTCAAACTCCTCACCTTCCCGAGGTATCTCGCCATGCCTTCCTCTCACGCTTCGAAGTTGCCGTCAACTTTGCCGACCACGAGTTGGAAATCACTATAGACTCGAAGCCGATCTACTTTTAACTCCTTCGCTATTTTTAATCCGACAATCAGTGCTTCATATTCGGCTTCATTGTTGGTAGCAGAGAACTCGAAGCGCAGTGCATACTCGGCGATGACTCCCTCGGGGTTGACCAAGATCAGCCCCGCACCAACTCCAGCGGAGTTGGATGAACCGTCCACGTACAGAGCCCAGGAGCCTTCAGAGAGGTCGGCGCTTTCCTCGGGGAAGTTCGACTGCGATGGTTCGGCTTCATCAAGACTCGATCTTGCTTTTGCATCTATCTCGCTTAATTCAAGCTCGACTTCGTCTGGAATGGTGCATTTCAGTACAAAATCCGCCAGTATCTGGGCCTTAATTGATGGCCTGGGTTGGTAGTTGATGTTGAACTTCGTTAGCTCGATTGCCCATTTTGCGATTCTTTCGGAAGCATCTGCTCGTTGGAGAACTGCTTTTATTGGTTGGTCCGTGAGGACTGTTATGGTGTGCTCCTGAAAGTAAGGTCGGAACCTCCTGGCAGCAATTATGAGACAGTAAGCCAATTTTTCTATCCTAGAGTATCTGGTCTCCGCGTCCCTTAGGACTCGGCTCACGTAGTAGATCGGTCGTTGCATCTTTGTTTCTTCCCTGACGAGGACTGTTGTCAAGGCCACCGAGGAGACAGCTAGATACAGAAATAATTCTTCCCCAGGTTCAGGTTTTGCCAGCAGTGGGGGCGTGCCGAGGTAGTTTTTGAGCTCCTCAAATGCTTGTTGACACTCCACCGTCCAGCTGAAGTCCTTTGACCGCCTGAGAACCTCGAAGAAGGGCATGCATCGTTCAGCCGACCTTGAGATGAAGCGATTTAGGGACGCCACCTTTCCGACCAGGCGCTGAACTTCCTTGATCGTCTTTGGAGTGGTCATTTTCCGAATAGCTCGGATTTTTTGGGAGTTTGCCTCGATTCCACGTCTCGACACCATGAACCTAAGAAATTTTTCGAAAGTTACGCCAAAGGCGCATTTGGTTGGGTTCAGCTTCATCTTGTGCTTCCTGAGTGCACCGAAGGTCTCTTCAAGATCGGCCAGATGGTCTACTAAAGCTTGGCTTTTGACGAGCATGTCATCTACGTACACCTCCATGTTGCAGCCGATCTGCTCCTTGAAAATTTTATTGACCAAACGCTGGTATGTTGCCCCTGCATTTTTGAGTCCAAAAGGCATGACTTTGTAGCAATAAAGACCTCGGTTAGTAATGAAGGTGGTGTTTTCTTCATCTTCAGGCACCATGCGTATCTGGTTATAACCAGAAAAGGCGTCCATAAAGGTGAGGGCTCATGACCCGAGGTTGCATCCACCAACTGATCGATCCTGGGCAGGGGGTAATTATCCTTTGGACAAGCTTTGTTCAGCTTTTTGAAGTCGACGCACATCCTCCATTTGTTATTTGCTTTCTTGACGAGAACCACGTTCGAAACCCAGGTCGGATAGTTGACTTTCCGGATTAGTCCGGCTCTGAGGAGTTTATCTATCTCTTCAGCGATCGCTTTCTATCTCTCCAGGGCATGTTGGCGTAGCTTTCTCTTACCAGCTGGTGTTTTGGGTCGATGTCCAGCCGATGTTCCATGACCTCAGCGTTGATTCCTGGCATATCTGCTGGGGTCCAAGCAAAGACGTCCACGTTCCTTCTGAGAAAAGCGACGAGTTGCTCCCGTACCTCGGCCGCCAGGTTGGAGCCGATCTACACCATATGCTCCGAGCTTCCATCATTCAAGGACACAGAGATGAGGTCCTCTGCAGGCTCACCTCATTCTTCAGTGAGGTCGTCACGGACGTCCAGTCCATCAACAAGACAGGGGTCAAGCTAATCTTCCTTATACAAGGCGGTCGAGTAGCAATACCTCGCTAGAGCCTGGTCTCCTCTGACTTCTCCGACCCCATGGCTCGTAGGAAACTTCATCTTCAAGTAATAAGTCGACACTACCGTCCGGAGTGCATTTAAACCAGGTCGATCAAGAATCGCATTATAGGCAGACGGGATCTTTACGACTAGAAAGTCGACCCGAGCTTTGGCCAGCTTTGGGCGCTGCCCTGCTGCTACGGTCAAAGTTATTATACCTTCAACTAGTATGGTGTTGCCAGTAAATTCTACCAGTGGAGAATTCATCGGCCCCAATCGATCGTCAGGTAGGGACATTTTTGAGAAGGCATCGTAAAACAACACATCAGCTGAGCTTCCATTATCTATCAGAACGTGGCATACATCGTAGTCAGCAATATTCAACGAAACTACAACCACATCATTATGTGAAAATTGGATTCCCTGGCCGTCCTCCTCGGTGAAGGCTACAGGCTCCATGATTCTTCGCTTCTTTATCGATCCTTCGAACCTGCCAGTTTCCCCTTGTTGAGGTCCCCCTAAGATAGTATTGATGACGCTAAGGGGAGGCTGATCTTCTTGTTGGTTTTCCCCACTTGGCGGTAGCGCTCTCGGTCGATCTTCCCTCTCCTCAGGCCGTCTTCGAAGAAATCGACTTAGTCTGCCTCGCCTGATGAGCTCTTCAATCTCGTCCTGGAGTTGAATGCACTCCTCAGTGTCATGACCGTGGTCGCGATGGTAAAGGTAGAACTTGTTGGGATTGCACTTGTTAGGGTGGGAACGCATTCTATCTGATCTTGGAAGTCGTTCTCGGATCTCCATCAGAACTTGAGTCTTCGGGATGTTAAGGAGGGTGTAGTTGTGAAATCATCATTATCGAAAAGAACTTCGGCGCTGAGGAAAACCTCGGTGCGTCCTTCCATCAGGGCTTCCCCGCTTTCGAGCTTGAGGAGGAGTTTGGGCTCGCTCGCGACCAGGGGGAGTCCGAAAACGCGGCCGAGCTTCAGTCTGCTTACTTTTTTTGGCGGATCTATCTAGCCTGCCGATTAGCTGCTTGTCGCCGACTTCATCATTCTTAGCCTCGATGGCCTCCTCTGCTCGGGCATAACTTTCGGCCCGAGCCAGCATGTCGGCAAAGTCCCTGGGATGCTTCTTTTCCAGGGAGAACAATAGGTCGTTCTTCCGAAGGCCATTTTTGAGAGCGGCCATGGCGACCGACTGGTCCAGGTCTGGGAACTCTAGCGCAGCAGTATTAAATCAAAAAATGAAAGCCCAGATGGATTCCCCCTCTTTCTGCCTGATGGCCATTAGGAAATTCGAACTTCGGCGTGGACACCGACTACTGACAAAGTGGGCTGCGAATTGTTAACTCATTTGGTCGAACGACAGGATGGTACTCGGCTTAAGCGCCGAGTACCAGTTCTTGATGGCTCCTTTTAGGGTAGAGGGGAAAGCTCGGCATAGGATGGCATCTGGCGCATCATGGAGCAGCATTATCGTCCGAAAGGCTTTCAAGTGGTCGACTGGATCGGTGGTTCCATCGTAACTCTCAAACTGTGGGAGCTTGAAGTTTGACAGGACCGGTTTCTGCATGATTTTCTATGAGAAAGGAGGGTCGGTTTGGATCTCATTACCGTATGAGGAGGGAGCGTGGCGGAGTTCTTCGATTCGTCGGCTCATTTCTAAGAGCCTTCGATCCAGAAGGTCTTCACAGTCTCTTATCTCCAAAGTCTTCCTGTTGAATGGGTACAAAGCTTCTCCCTGGGACGAGCTGCGGTCCGAACAAGGGCTCTCCTTCCGTTGCCTTCCTTTTTCGGGGATTGGAGGTCGGGTAGCCCATGTTGATTGCCTCTGGACTGGATCACATGGCTCTAGAGAATCCTGCGCCGATTGAACTGATACGACGGCCTGCTGGTGCATGGCCTGCACCGCCTGAACTGCCTCAGTGAGGCCACGAACCTGCTGGACGAGCAGGTTGAACTGTTCAGCATCTACTGTGACCACAGACTGATCCTGAACCACCGGGACTGGAGCGATAGCGGACGAACTCGAACGAAATCGGGCCGCGGAGGCCGCCGATCGCCGAGCTGCAGAATGAGCCTGGGTCACCAGGGTTGGAGCAGGAGCGGGCGGACTCGATCGGGCTGCGGAGGCCGTCGATCTTTGGTGGAGGCTCTCCTGGGGGGCATCTTTCTCTTTGGAAAGAAATTTGAATTAAGAGGAAGAGAGATTTCTCGAGCACTCCTTTAAGAACAAAGGAACTCCGGCTTTCTTTAAGAGAGGAATCTTTGCTAGTAGGCCCTTCCTCTAGCGCCAATCTGTTGACGCAGAAACTAGTCGTCGCTGGAGTTCGCCGGAGTTGAGGTCGACGAAGTCACCGCCGGGGACCTGCAAAATAAAGTTTCGTCCGGAGCCGGTGGGGAGGTGGCTCCGACAAGATCCTCCGACGCTCAAATTAGTTCTGACCAACAGGAATGGAGTGCTCGGTAGAGTATAGAGGAAGAAAAAAGGATTTTCAGAACCTGGCGTAAGGGTATCCGGAGGGTCCTTTTTATAGAGGGAGCTTGTTGTAACCGTCTTGGTTAATGAGCATCGTAATTATCCCGATCAATGCCGATCGTTATTGTCGATAAATGCCGATCGTTATTGCTGATCATTATTGTCGATAAATGCCGATCGTTATTGTTGTATAACCATAGCGAGGTCGCCTGCAGGAATCCATCATAAGGAGTTCGGCCATTGAGAAGTCTGTAGGGAGTCCGGCTTCCTTAGGAGCTCGACTAGAGAGGAAGCTTTGGGAGGTGTCCGTAACGATGCGGAGACAGTTCAGCTTTTGCAGGAGTCTGACTGAAGCTCGACGAATGGGCAATCAGAAGTAGTTCGGCAGCTAAGTAGTTCGGACGCTGATCGTCCGAAGGAGTTCGGCCGGCTGAAAGAATGGTCGCTTGAGGAGTTCGGCCACTGGGAGTATGAAGCTCGGCCGCTTGAGAGTTCGATCGGTTGAAGGACTTCGGTTGAGGCCCGACCGCTGAGAAGTTCGGTCGGATATAGGAGTTCGGCTAAGACGCGTCTGCTGAAGCTCTTCCGTGGCTATTGACTGCATCAGACTGGACACCAAACTTGACTTTGGCAGGAGCGGGATTTATCCCCAACACATTGTATGTGGCTTTTTAAGCCATAGCCATGTTTGGTATTTCCATGTCTCCTTTGAACGTTTTTGCTCTTTCATGTATCTAGGTTCGCCTATTCACTAGATGGGTAACTTTGCGCCATAGAGATAAACTCCTATCTTTGACAGTCTATTCTTTCTTTAATCATAAGGAATCATGAGGAATATCTAGCATTAGCATTCTTTCTCTCAACACCGTACAATGGAATTCTCCAATGAATGATAAAATAAATTTTATTTTCTCAAAAAATTATTAAACTTTTCTCTTTCGACTGAAAATTGGTTCAACTAAAGTTAGATTAATTCAGGTTTTAGGATCATGTTCTTGAATTGCATGGTCATGCACCTCTTCTTTTATCTCTAAATTTCCACTATGGAGCCCACGTGTCTTCGTCTAATCCCGAACTTCTACCTCCATCTTTAAAATGGATTATTACCATTGCTTTCAATTCTATGACAGTGTTTGAATCGGGAACAAAACAGGTAAAACACTTAGTATAAACCTTATACTTTCTTAATAGTATGAAAAAACATAGTTAGAATTTGCTAGTGACAGAATAATATTTGCAAGAGCAAATTATTGTAAGCTATTCTTGACATTCAATCATTATTTGTGTTTTTTGAAAAAAATAAAAATACTCTAGGTCAAAAGCTAGTTCATGGACAGCATCTAAATAGACATGACATAACTTATGGCATCGCTAGGTAATAGGTATTACTTTTCCTTCTTTCTTTTTCTTTGTCTATTTCAAGACAAATAAAATCTACTAATAAAAAAAATACTTGTCCTTATATTTTTAAATGATTAAGAGAAAGAAGAGAAACACATGAAATTGTAAGTATTATGGTGAAACCTGGCATGGGCCAATTTTGAACTAAAGTCAGCAAAAGGGTCAATTTGGAATTGAAGTTGACAAACCTTTTGTCGACTTCAATTTGAATTTTTGAAAAAAAATGGTGGCTAGTGCATAATCCTCAGGCCAATACGAACCGCTAGCAGCCATTGGAAGTCGGTGTAATTGGGAAACAGCCCGCATTAGGCCTGTTTAATCTTTCCACAACCGTTCCCTATTTAATATCCCTCCTCCTTTGAGTTCCGCATTACCAAGACCTCTTCTTCCTCTTCCCTTCCTCCTCCTCTCCAACATTCGACAAGCCACCTTAGCCTAAATATGCCGCCCAAAACCCTCGCTTTTATCTCTCAAACCCATCTTATCCTAATTTTTGTTTGACTTTGTATCTTTGAATCATCGAAACCTGCTACTATCGACCAAGATCTTGTTAGAAACTAGGGTTGATGTGCGCAGCAGAAATGGAAGTATAAATTAAAATTTTTAAGATTATATGTAGCAAAAATAAAATTAATTTTAGATTAATTTATACAAAATCTCATCTTAATTCAACTTCGGATCTCTCATAGTTATTAAGATTAAGATTAAAAAAAAAAGAAATATCGGATCTTCACCTTTGCACTAGTAGATTTATACCAGAATCTGATGATCGTGAATGTCTTTAAGGTAGAGCTATCAATTTAGGTTGGGCCCATCGGATTGGCCTGCCCCATCATGTAAATGGGATGGGTTGGGTTCATATTTTAGTAATCCATCTAAAAGTGGATTAAATAATCTGTCCCGTTTGGATTACGGATTCAGAGCGGATCGAGGCGGGCTGGCCCGTCTTTTCTTTTTTGACCTCCTATCTTTTTTTTATTTTTTTTGACCTCTTTCCTCTGAGCTTCAACTTCAACTTCAACTTTAACCTCGGCTGGAGACAAGATCTCCCCCGAGCTCCTTCAATATTTACGTCAACAAGAGATAAAATCTTTCTGGACCTCGGCTGGAGATGAGATCTCCCCCGAGCTTCAACTTCAACTTCAACCTCGGCTGGAGATGAGATCTTCCTAAGCTTCAACTTCAACTTCAACTCAATCTCGGCTGGAGATAAGATCTCCCCCGAGCTTCAACTTCAACTTCAACCTCGGCTGGAAACAAGATCTCTTCCAAGCTACAACTTCAACTTCAACCTTCAGCTGGAGACAAGATTTTCATCCGAGCTTCAACTTTCAACATCAACCTCGGCTGGAGACAAGATCTCCTCACGAGCTTCAACTGCAATGTCAACAGAAGACAAGATCTCCTTGGACCTCGGCTGGAGGCAAGATCTCCCCCGAGCCTCAACTTTAACATCAACTCGATTGGAGATAATGT